>SJYC01138040.1:0-68175 GCA_006408675.1 Madoqua kirkii | reverse complement strand
ACCTGGCATGCTACAGTCCAGTGGGTTGCAAAGAGTCAGACATGACTGACTGACTGAACTGAATTGAACTAAGGCTTTGGGAATTTCCCAGGTGGTGCTAGTGGTAAAGAATCCACCTGTCAATGCAGGTAGATATAACAGATGTTGGTTTGATCCCTGGATTGGGAAGATCTCTAGAGGAAGGCATGGCTGCCGACTCCAGTGTTCTTACTTGGAGAATCCCGTGGACAGAGGAGCCTGGTAGTCTATAGTCCATAGGGTCGCAAAGAGTGGGACATGACTCAAAGTAATTTACATTAAAATGTGAACTTCCAGATTCACTCTTGGTTGAAGAAAAGTTGGAATCTCAAGAGAAAATTTCACTTCTGATATCTCAAATATACATGCAAATATAGATGTTAGATAGCCAGCTGAGTAAATAAATAGGTGGCTAAGATAAAGAGATACATAGATAAAAATTTCCTAATGCCTCTAAGTACACATATTACCTACTCAAACTAAAGAAACATAGATCACAGGGTTCAACAGTGGATATTCCATTTATGAAAGCTTGTTGATATCTTCTCTGAATAATTCAGTATCATTTAATAAAAGCTAAAGACTACTATGTCTGCTGATGCATAATACAGGCATGATAGTTGTGGATATGAAATCTTTAAAGGCATACTTGTAATATGTTTTAAATAAAAATGTGATTGTCAAAATTTTGTCAGTAACAGTACATCTGACCACAGTACAGAAAATTCATTAAACAGGCTTCTATCTTTATGCACATGCTACATTAAAATTATAACTAAATCAACAAAGAGCATCTTTAATTTTGAACAGTCTCTATGATATAATTGCTTTTCTTTTTGGAATACAATTGGATTTTTTTAAGGGAAGAGCCTCATTGATACTATAATACATGGATGAAAATATATTGCTGGTTTCTTTAATTTTTCTAACGAGTATGACTTTCTAATTGTCTCTTCTCGTCATCATCTAAGAATCTCTTATTTATGTTAATAGTGAGTGCTATTCGGATAAGCTACTTGTAATAAATGAGTCAAACAAAAAGGCACGAATTCTGCAGATGGTGAAATAATTCAGTGGGATAATCTGCATAAGGAGATTCAAATTTTCATAGAAAATATTTTAATTTAATGCTGAGCTTTGATCACTAGCTTACTGAACATCCTTAATTTTTTCCATCTAGTTCCCACCTTCTTTTTAATTAAAAATTGCACTGTGATTAGTGATTAATCTTTCCAAGTAGCAACATGATTATATTATGCTATGTTTTATGGCCCAGATTTCCCATTGTTATAATTTTATTCAGATATACAGCTTTATGTCACCTGCTCTCTTAGAAAAATACTGTTCAATGTAAAGGAAGAACAAACAACTCAATGTTAGCTTTTATTTTATTCATTTGAAAAGAATGCACAGACTTTCTGGTCAGGCATGTAATGGGTTAGAAGTCACTACATTCTAACAATAAGAAAGCAGCTTAACAAACTGAAAATATCTAAAAAGAGTTTCAGATCTGTCTGAGAACTGAAGTCACAGGACAAACTGCTGCTCCCCGCCCCAAAACTGGAGAAGCAGACAGAAGGACACTGAGATTAACAGCTCACTGGGCAGAAATGCAAAAGCTAAACTCAATCACTGAACATCTGAGAAAAATATTGTGCTTCCAGCTAGTGGAGGGGAAAAGAAACCGCTCTGCAAGACAAGATAGCATTCTGTTCATCTTAAGGAGGCCTGCCCTCAGGACAAACTGTCTTAGCAAACTGTTAACTATTGGGGTTTCAGTGCCTAACCTAACTGGAGGAAGGGAAATATCCAATTCCAGCTCTTTCAAGCTTTTCATGTGGGACAAGGGACTTGCCCTACTCCAGCCCTCTCCAGCAATTCTCTCCCACCTAAGGCGGGGCAGTGAGGAGGGGCTGCAAGGCACTGGTGAAGTTCACAGTTTAGGGGCACAGGCTCACTAAATGACAAAGACCCAGTCCTGTGACTATAGAATACTTCCTCTCTCCCTACACCTTACCATCACATTCTAATGACATTTTTACTGCAGCTCCTTTTGCCCAGCACATCATGTCCACATTTCAACAAAAAATTACAAAACCCAGCAAAATGCAGTAACACAATTTGAAGAGACTAAGCAAACATCAGAATCAGACATGATAGGAATGCTGCAATTATCATGCTAAGAAATTTTTTAAGCTAGATTAATAAGTGAAAGGCATTAATGGGCAAAGTAGACAACAGGAAAGAACAGATGGATAATGAAAGTAAAGAGGTGGAAATTTTAATAAAGAATCAACAAGAAATGCTAGAAATCAAAAATGCAGTATCAGAAATGAAGAATGCCTTTTTGATGGGTTCATTAGCAGACTAGACATAGCTGAGGGAAGAATCTCTGAGCTTCAATATATGACAATAGAAACAAGCAAAAATCAAAGAGAAAAAAAGTCTGAAACAAATAGGACATAATATCCAGGAAGTGAGGGACAACCACATGAAAATGCAATAGGAATACTGGAAAGAAAAGGAACAGAACTGCCACTTGAAGCAATGATGACTGAGAATTTCCTCAAATTAATGTCAGACACCAAATCATAGATTTAGGAAGTTCACAGAACACCAAGTAGGAAAAAAAAGTCCCATAAAAACCTATATCTAAGCATATCATAGTCAAACTTCACAAAATAAATAATAAATAGAAGATCTTTAAAGAAGACAGAGAAACAAAAACCTCAGAAACCATGCAGGCAAGAAGACAGTGGAGCGAAATATTTAAAGTGTTGAGAGTAAAAATTCACCCAACTAGGATGCTAAACTCTGTGAAATTGTTGTTCATAAATGAAAGAGAAATAAAGGCTTGCTGCCAGTAGATCTGTCTTGTAAGAAATCTTAAGAGAAGTTCCTAAGAGAGAAGGAAAATAATAGAAATCACAAACTCAGGTAAACCAAAAGGAAGGCATCAGGGAAGGAAAAAGAAAAAGCAAAAAGAAAAGTTTCATTTTGCATCGTATTAATCTAGTAAAGAGCAACTGATTCAAATAATACCACGAATAAGAGTATATATATATATATATATATATACATGCTCTATGCTTGTATGCATGCTAGCATGCTAAGTTAATTCACTCGTGTCTGACCCTTTGTGACCCTATGGACTGTAGCCCACCAGGCTCCTCTGTCCCTGCAATTCTCCAGGCAAGAATACTGGAGTGGCTTGATATGCCCCTCTCTAGGGGATCTTCTCAACCCAGGGATCAAACCTGCATCTCTTGAGTCTCCCGCACTGGCAAGCAGGTTCTTCAGTGAAAGTGAAGTCGCTCAGGAGTGTCTGACTCTTAGGGACCCCGTGGACTGTAGCCCACCAGGTTTCTCCGTCCATGGGATTCTCCAGGCAAGAATACTGGAGTGGGTTGCCATTTCCTTCTCCAGGAGAATCTTCCCAACCCAGAGATCGAACCCAGGTCTCCCGCATTGCAGGCAGATGCTTTAACCTCTGAGCCACCAGGGAAGCAGGTTCTTTACCACTAGCAAAATCTGAGAAGCCCATATATACTCTGTAGGCTTATGCGTCCTTCCATACAGGTAGAATAAACGACGGCTGTGATACAGGGGATGCCTGTCTGTGAGTGTGCTCAGTTGTGTGTGACTCTTTGTGACTCTATGAACTGGAGCCCGCCAGGCTCCTCTGTCCATTAAATTCTCCAGGGAAGAAAACTGGAGTGGGTAGCCTTTCCCTTCTCCAGGGGATCTTTCCAACCC
This sequence comes from Madoqua kirkii, assembly GCA_006408675.1. Lineage (NCBI taxonomy): Eukaryota > Metazoa > Chordata > Mammalia > Artiodactyla > Bovidae > Madoqua > Madoqua kirkii. The sequence continues at coordinate 64,401 of SJYC01138040.1, read as the reverse complement.
AGGGATCTAACCCAGGTTTCCCGCAGCAGCTGAGCCACAAGAGAAGACTTTGATATGGGAAGCACTTGATATGGGAAGCCACAAAGGAAGGCCTTGATAATGAAGAGAGAGAAACCTAAAATCAAGAATCTAAGTTCCACTTTAAGAACTGAGAAAAAGGCAAATTAAATCCAAAATATGCAGAGAAAATAAATCACAAAAGTCATAACAGAAATCAACAAAATTGAAAATAGGAAACAGATAGAGAAAATCAATAAAACCAAAAGCTCATTCTTTGAAAACATCAATTAAATTGATAAGCTTTTCTCCAAGCTAACTAAGAAGAAAGAAGACAAAAATTACTAGTATCAAAAATGAAAGAGGGGCCATTACTATAGATCTCATACATATTAAAAAATAATAAAGGAATACAGTTAATAACTAACTCTATACCTGTAAATCTGATAGCCTAGATGAAATGGTCCAAATCCTTGAAAGACAAAATCTGCCAAAACTTACTCAAGAATAAACATATAATCAGTATAGGCCTATATTTATTAAATAAAGTGAATCAATGGCAAACAACCTTCCAAAACTGTGAATGCCAAACCCAAAGGGGTTCACTGGTGAATTCTACCAAACATTTAAAGAAGAAATTACATCATTTCTCTACAATCTTTTCCAGAAGATAGAAGCAGAGAGAATACTTCCTAACTTATTCCATGAGCCCAGAATTACTCTAATATCATAAGCAGAAAAAGACATTACAAGAAGACTACAGAACAAACAAAATCTCTCATGAACAAAGTTGCAAAAATCCTCAAAAACACTTTAGCAAATTGAATTAAACAATATATAAAAAGAAGTATACACCACAACAAAGTTCATAGTGGACTTATCCTAATTATACAAGCCTGGTTCAACAGCATTCATGAATAAGAAAACTCAATATTGCCAAGCTGTCAGTTCTCCCCATCTTGATCTAAAATGTTCAGTGCAAGGTTAATCAAAATCCCAAAAATTTTTTGGATAAGAACAGGGCTATTATAAAATTACTGGAAAGAGGCAAAAGACCCAGAATAGGCAATTCAGTATGGGAGAAGAAGAAGAAAATCGGAGTACTGAGGCTACCTATCTTCAAGAAGAATAACTGTCTTAAAGATGGACTATAAAGCAGTCGGTCAAGTACTCAAAACAGCAATCAGTTCAGTGCTGCAGTGGCAAAGAACAGGCAAATAGATTTGTTGAATGGGAATTCAAAATGGTACAGATGCTTTAGAAGAGGGTTTGGCAGTTTCTTGTGAAATTAAACATATTCTTACCATACTATCCAGCAGTGGTGTTCTTTGATATTTATCCTAGTGAATTAAAAATTTATGTCCACACAAAAAGCTGCACAATGATGTTTATTCATAGTTGCCCAAACCTGGAAGCAACCAAGTTGTCTTTCAGTAGATGAATGAATAAATAGACTATGATGAATCTGGGCAATGGAACGTTATTTAACACCAAATAGAAATGAGCAGTCAAGCAATGAAAAGGCTAGAGGGTAGTTAAATGCAAATTTATGAAGGGACAAGATACATAATGTATGATTCCAACTATGTGACATTCTTGACCAAGTAAAACTATGAAGACATTAAAAAATCAGTGGTTGCCAGGGGTTGGTGGAGGCCCTGTAGGGAGGAATGAATAGGCAGAGCCTAGAAGAGTTTTAGGGGAGTAAACTATTATATATGATATTATTGCCATGATGAATCCATAGCATTATACGTATGTCTAGACTAGAATGTACATCAAGAGTGAACTTTACTGTAAACTTTGGATCCTGTAGGCTCACTGATCATCACAATGTATTGCTGTAGTCGAGATCAATAACGGTGCAGTTTATGTATATATGGGAACAGGAAATATATGGTAACTCTCTGTAATTTCTGCTAAATTTTGTTGTAAACTTAAAACTTCTTTAAAAAATAAAGTTTATTAAATATATTTTTAAAACACATCAAAGTTTCTATTAAAGCATACATACCTCACTGGTTCGTTTCCATAAAAGAAATATGCAAGGTGCTCAAAATTTGCTTCTTGTATGTATGTGTATTAATTTACTCAACAATTACTGCTTACTTTGGATGACAATCTTTACACACAATATATGAAACGCCTCTAACTTAATAGCAACAACTATCACTGAAGGCTTCCCCTCACATTGTTTTTCAATGTAGGCTGATGATATAAAATCCAAGGAGAATCTCTAGCCTGTGAAATAGATGCTAAGCCAAACAAGGATGACAGAAGTAAAATCTCAGGTCTCTGCTGCAGTGGTAAAAATGTTTAAGGCTCACTCAAATCCTCATATGAAGCGAGACAAGTTTCTAAACAGTAACCTATGGTTCTGATCCTTTTGTTTGTCATGGCCTCCTCTACTATCTTTGACGGAATTCCCAATGGCTCAGTGGGTAAAGAACTGACCTGCAAAGCAGGAGACATCTGAGACATGGGTTCAGTTTCTGAGTTGGGACGATCCCCTGGAGGAGGGCATGGCAACACACTCCAGTATTCTTGCTTGGAAAATCCCATGGACAGAGGAGCCTGGTGGGCTATAGTCCAAAGGGTCGCAAGGAGTCAGACATGACTGAGCGACTAAGTGCTCATACAGGTGACTTGTAAATAAGAGAAACTTCTCACAGTTCTGAATGCTGGGAGGTCACGATCAGTGGGTCAGCACAGTCAGGTCCTGGGGAGGACCCTCTTTCAGGTTGCAGACTGTTGCCATCGAAGGAAATAAGCTCTCTAGTACCTTTTGAGACACATCTCTCACATGAGAAAAACTCATCTAATCCTGATTACCTTCAAAAGGTCCTGCCTTCTAGCATCATTATATCATGAGATACAGTTTCAACATATGAACTTGGGGGACAAACAGTTCATAACAATCACCAAAACATCACTATCTTGCTTGTTATAGTTATTGTCCTATTGTATACTTAAGATTTGGGAAATTTTATTTCTATTCTGTTTGTTGTCTCTTTTTTTTTTTTGGCATGCAGAATTTAACGAATCACTGAAAAGTATATATTATCTCATATTCCTATGTGGGAACTGGAAATTAATAGATAAATAGATTGAGGAGGATTCTGAAATTAGTTTTCACCATAACAAGAAATGAAGAGTATATTAAAGGAAGTGAAATCCTACCACTATACCTGAAAGCAATAAGCCCTGACCTGGATCCACAGAAAGCAGCTGCTTATATTTCAAATGAGAAAGCCACCTTTTGATCTCTGTAGAAGGTATATCTTTTGACCTCAATAGGATATGTTTCATCAGGAAGGTTCAGACAGGTAGGTGTTCAGATTTGAATAGCAAGTTATTTATCTTCTGCCAGTTTATAAGATGGGACTATGGTTCTCAAGTTTTAATGTGCATTAGAATAATGTGGAGGATTTATTAAAACCAGATTGCTGACCCCCTAGCAGATCTTGATTCAGTAGGTCCAGGGTGAGGCTTTGCTTTCTAGTAAGTTTCCAAGGGATGCTGATGCTGATGAGGGACCATATATTGAGAACCGTGGTAAAATATACTCTAGATTTAACATACATATATCCTCACAGTGTACTAATTTGTTATTTGTATACCAACAGACTTCCTCTTTCCCATTCTATATAGGTCACTCTTTAAGTGTGAATTAATTTTTTTTAAGGATTTGTCCTATAAGGACAGTAACTCTTGTATAAGAAAAAAAAATATATATATATAATATATATATCTCAAAGGAAGCCTGAATTTGAAGTGTGGAAGTTTGAGACTCAGTTTTTTCACTTTTCTGTCCTCAGTGACTTGGGACAATCAGTCACTATCAGAGGCTCACTCTCTTTCTCTATAAAATGAGGATGATACCCATCTCCCAAAGGTGTTATGAGTGTTACATGTGAGGAGGCATGTGAAAGTGTCTTAAAAACAGCAAAGCACTCTGCAAAGGTAACAGTTTATTATTATTGGTCTTTTATTGATTTGAGATTGACTCCTTATCTCCAAAACTCCTAACATAGAAAAGATTCATTATAGTGGGTGAGTTTTGTCAACTGATCACAGTAAACAGTCCATGAGTATTTGTAGACTGAGGGATAAACTGAGACAGATTCAGTTCCTTGAAAGATATCTTGCAAAATAGAGATAGATTAACTGAGATAACTCTACTTTTCATTTGTAATGGTAAACTAAGAAAAATTAATTGAATACAATTGAATAAATATTTATTAAGTACCTACACTGTATCAAATGCCATGATTAACCACTATTTCTCCATATTTTAAGTCTTTTTAAATATAAAACACCAAATGAATTACCCATTCGAGATTCAATTGCATTTTGAAAACAGGCCCAACAAAATGAGAATTTAGCTTAGAAAACTCTGCTTTGAATTTATCCAGTATGAATTATCATACACTGTACTAACAACATTAAATGTCTAATTCTAACTCAGTGGTCTAAGCAAAGAATATATGGGTGTGTGTGTGTTGGTTACTCAATCGTGTCTGACTCTTTGCAGCGCCATGGACTGCAGACAGCCAGGCTTCTCTGTCTATGGAATTCTCCAGGCAAGAATACTGGAGTGGATTGCCATTCCCTTCTTCAAAGCAAAGAATAAGTGAAACATTAAAATAAAATTGCAGAGCAAAATAAATCTAGCAATACAAATATTCATTTCTGAATATTTTAAAAATCTGTTGTACATGTATGACATATATGGAGAAATGAAAAACATACCTGTTATATATATATAACATACACCAATTTTATTTTATATATATACATGTATTTGTTGTTGCTGTTCAGTTGCTAAATTGTGTTCAGTTCTTTTCTGATGTTGTGAACTATAGAACCTTCAGGCTCCTCTATCCATGGGATTTCCCAAGCAACAGTACTGGAGTGGGTTGCCATTTCCTCCTGCAGGGGATCTTCCTGACCCAGGGATTGAACTTGTGTCTCCTGCACTGGCAGGCGGATTCTTTACCACTGTGCCACCAGAGGAAGCTATATATGTGTATGTACATCAGTCAATAGACAGTTATCTTTGAGGGGAAGAATAAAATGGAAATTTAACATTGTACTTTGTAAATTTATGCACTGTTTATATCTTACAGAAATACACATATAAACAGGAATTTTTACCAAGAACAATTATAAGTAAATAATTTAAATATATATCCAAATTATTATATATAATAATTTACATATTTAAATTTATATTCATATATTTAAATTTATGTTTATATATTTAAGTTTATATTTAAATATATAAATTATTATATATAATAATTTGAATCCCCAGTACACTTACAGGGGGCTCTTTTATATATATATATATATGAATTCAGGAAATTCAAATTCAAAGCAGAGCTGTGTAGGCTAAAGGCTAAATTCTCATTTTGCTAGACCTGTTTTCAAAACGCAGTTGGGTCTCAAATGGGTAATTCATTTGGTGTTTGGTATTTAAAATTGTTTAAAATATGAAGAAGGGATTGTTAATTGTGGCATTTGATACAGTATAGATACTTAATAACTATCTATTCAATTGGGTTCAATATATATATATTGTAAGGGTACTGTGGTCTCTTGAAAAGGAGCATTCTCTCACATGATGAGCTTCTATTCCCCTTCCAAACTACTGATCTGTGAAGGAATGATAAGACTCCCGGTCCTGCCTAACACAGAATTGCAATGCGGTTCCATTAACTCACCAGTTCACACAATTGGTTCCTGTGTTCAGTGTCAAAATATACCACCTCCCGAGCCCTGGGTTGCCCTTCGAGCGGTCAGTGGGAGTGATGTCTCTCATCAAGAAAAACTTTCCCTGCGGGTTTCTTTCCTCTCATTTACTTCCCACTGATTCTCAGAGAGGTGATTCTGCAGGAAAAAGAGTTGCTGCTTAATCAGTTCCCTTGATTTCTTTCTGAAATCTATAAGAAGATAGTGTTGCAATAACACTGTCTCTGGGGCGCCTTTAGAAACTTTCAGCACTTTGCCGACAAGCCTTATCTGAGCAGACACCACACTAGGCTCTAGATCTGGGTAAAGAAGTGAAATAGAAAAGGAGGTGGACACTCTGTCTCCATGCCTAGAACATACAACCAGGAGGAAGAGTGAAACATTTGAGTCTAAGAAGAGAAATCAAAATCGGGTGTAAGGCAGCTTGAAAAGGAGCAGAGGAGTTAACAAGGGTGAAGAAAAGGAAGAGTAATTGGATCTTTTTTTGTCTTGCACAAAAGATATTTAAACATAGCTCTGAAATTTAAATTATAATGTAAAACTGAAAAAAATGCCCAGTTTCAAAAGCCACCCTAAGGGATAGGATTTTATCACTCACAGAATACTTAAGTAGAGCCAGCTTCCAGTATGGTCTCCCCATCTCACAGCTGACTCAGTTAATGATTATATTCTAGTCACAGTTCCTCTGAATGCCTGTTTCCATTCTAGACCACAAATTGTCAAAGGCAGAAATCCAGCTCTTTATGTTGGTTGAGCAGTGATGGCTGTTATCACCCAGACTTCATAGATATATTGAGTAAATGAATGAGAATCTGGGTTTATTTTTTCATTTTTTGAAAATATTCCTGAAGACTACTGAAATGTATTCAAAGTTCTTTTAGAAAAATCTTACATGCTACTACATCAGACCCTATATTTTTCAGTTGCTATTATTTATAATTATATATATTCTAGTCTCACAATTTCATTCTTTCATTTCTTTTATATGAAACCCTAATACATCTCTTCTTTTCATTTTTTCTATGATTGATTTCCGAATTCACCTTCTTATTCTTAAACCGTGCTTCTTAATTGCCAATGCGGTAAAACTTACCAGTCCCTTACTTTGTTCCTACTTTATTTTAAAACAAAAGAAAATGAAATTGAAGAAACCTTATCAAGGCAGCAGCTGAGAATGGAACTCTGAAAGAAGATTGCAGCCAACAGGTCTTTTTTGTTCTGAGCCAGAGAAAATCACCATGATTTGGTTTCCTTTTTGTCACTCCTTTTCTACACGTTAGCTGTCACTGCAGCAAGTAATAGAAAGGACGGGAGAAATCATTTTAGGGCAAGCCTGGAAGCATGATTTAGGGCATGGAGGAATTCCAGACCAGCCCACCAGCACAGAAGTAACCAGGAAGAGACAAGGAAAGAGCAATTGAGGGCCATTCCAGGCAAGAAATTAGGCCTAATAAGTAAATGCCATATGGAAATCCAGTTAATTCAGAATGGAATCTGGGGCAAGAAGACAAAAGCTGTTAGAGTAAATAAATTAATATTACAAAGATACAAATTTTCCATCTCAATATCAAACAGCAATCACTCTATAAGCCTAAATCATACCTCCCTGTGGCATTCTCTCTTGACAACCCCAAAGTGATGGTAATGTGTTTTTTTTTCCTGAACTCTTCTAATTTTCAGGAAATGCAGCTCCTGTCACTTAGCCACCAATTACTATACTTTGTATTGAGGTTGCTTATCTCAAACCTGTGTTTTTCTCTCAGTATTAGGAATGAAACAGCATCCAGCCATCACCACTAACCTTCCCTACTTCTCTTCTTTAACGAACTGATCTACATGCTTTTGTCTATGCTATCCTAGTTCTAACTAAAATATGCAAAAGTATTTAGGAAAGTATCACAGGCATGCCTTATGTCTGCAATGTTCTAAATATTAATAAAAAAACACCACAATATAGTCTTAATTGTCCAATTTTTGCCCTATAGACACATCACCTATGTATTTCAGTCACATTAAAATGTAGGTGAGGCAAGTATAAGAGACTTTTTTGTGAAATCTAAGAAGGCATGCTCTGACACTTAAAGGATGCAAAATTAAACTGTGATATGAATATGATGTTGCTCTCTTCTGCTGAGTTATAAGTTGCTTTTTGAAATGTCTTCACTGATCATCTCATATAATAAATATAAAATTACTGTGATAACAGTTATCATGATATGACCATACAATGATTCCAAAACATTCGTATGACTAATACGGTTAGACCATCTCAAATCAAGTTCAAAAGATAAAGCCTCCATTCTCTGGTATCTTGCACACTCTACAAAACTGATAAGAAATGACACATGTCATTGGTACATGGAAGGTGTTCATAATAAATATGTTGTCGACCAGCCCCAGACACTCTCATATCACTGTTTTAATTCCTTCACACTCTTAGTACTATCTGAAATTACTGTGCTCTCTTTTGATTGTCTTTTCTCTTCCACAAAACTGTAAGTGCTATATGTGCAAAGAGCATCTCTGTCTTCCTCACTGCCAAATCTTCAAGACCCAGAAAAGTAGCACTTAGTTCAGGTCAGTTCAGTTCAGTCACTCAGGTGGGTCCGATTCCTTGCAACCCCACAGACAGGACACAGGGCCTCCCTGTCCATCACCGACTCCCAGAGTTTACTCAAACTCACGTCTATTGAGTTGGTGATGCCACCCAACCCTCTCACCCTCTTTCTCTTCTTTTCCTCTCATCTTCAATCTTTCTCAGCATCAGGTTCTTTTCTAATGAGTCAGCTCTTCACATCAGGCGGTTAAAGTATCGGAGTTTCAGTTTCAGCATCAGTCCTTCCAATGAACATTCAGGGCTGATTTCCTTTATGATGGACTGGTTGGATCACCTTGCAGTCCAAGAGACTCAAGAGTCTTCTCCAACACCACAGTTCAAAAGCATCAATTCTTCCGCAATCAGCTTTCTTTATAGCCCAATTCTCACATCCATACATGACTACTGGAAAAACCATAGCCTTGACTAGACGGACCTTTGTTGGCAAAGCAATGTCTCTGCTTTTTAATATGCTGACGGAAAGTGAAAGTGAAGTCACTTAGTCGTGTCCGACTCTTTGCGACCCCATGGACTATAGCCTACCAGGCTCCTCCGTCCATGGGATTTTCCAGACAAGAATACTGGAGTGAGTTGCTATTTCCTTCTCCAGGAGATCTTCCCAACCCAGGGACTGAACTCAGGTCTCCCACACTGTAGGCAGACGCTTTACTGTCTGAGCCAAAATGCTCTCTAGCTTGATTATAACTTTTCTTCCAAGGAATAGGTGTCTTTTAATTTCATGGCTGCAGTCACCATCTGCAGTGATTTTGGAGCCCAAAAATATAAAGTCTGACACTGTTTCCACTGTTTCCCCATCTATTTCCCATGAAGTGATGGGACTGGATGCCATGATCTTCATTTTCTGAATGTTGAGCTTTAAGCCAACTTTTTCACTCTCTTCCTTCACTTTCATCAAGAGGCTCTTCAGTTCTTTTCCACTGTCTGCCATAAGGGTGGTTTCATTTGCATATCTGAGGTTATTGATAGTTCTCCTGGCAATCTTGATTCCAGCTTGTGCTTCCTCCAGCCCAGAGTTTCTCATGATGTACTCTGCATATAAGTTAAATAAGCCTGTATATACGGTGACAACATACAGCCTTGACGTACTCCTTTTCCTATTTGGAACCAGTCTGTTGTTCCATGTCCAGTTCTAACTGTCGCTTCCTGACTTGCATACAGATTTCTCAAGAGGCAGGTCAGGTGGTCTGGTATTCCCATCTCTTTCAGAATTTTCCACAGTTTATTGTGATCCACACAGTCAAAGGCTTTGGCATAGTCAATAAAGCAGAAGCAGATGTTTTTCTGGAACTCTCTTGCTTTTTCAGTGATCCAACAGATGCTGGCAATTTGATCTCTGGTTCCTCTGCCTTTTCTAAAACCAGCTTGAACATGTGGAAGTTCATGGTTCACGTACTGTGGAAGCCTGGCTTGGAGAATTTTGAGCATTACTTTACTAGCGTGTGAGATGAGTACAATTGTGTGGTAGTTTGAGCATTCTTTGGTGTTGCCTTTCTTAGGAATTGGAATGAAAAGTGACATTTTCCAGTTCCGTGGCCAATGCTGAGTTTTCCAAATTTCCTGGCATATTGATTTTGACACTTTCATAGCATCATCTTTTCACATTTGAAGTAGCTGAGCTGGAATTCCATCACCTCCGCTAGCTTTGTTTGTAGTGATGCTTCCTAAGGCCCACATGACTTCACATTCCAGAATGTCTGGCTCTTAGTGACTGATCACACCATCGTGATTATCTAGGTTGTGAAGATCTTTTTTGTAGAGCTCTTCTGTGTATTCTTGTAGGTGTTCAATAAATGTCTATTAAACTGAAATAAGTATTGTTGATTCTGACTACACAATATAAAGTTCTATAATACCATAGTCTTAATAGAACTTGTGAAATTAAAACCTTGGTAGAAGAAATAAGGTAAGTGCTTGATTGACACAGAAACATACTAAAAGATTTAAAAATACTGCTACTGCTAGTTGCTTCAGTTGTGTCCGACTCTGTGCGACCCCATAGACGGTAGCCCACCAGGCTCCCCCATCCCTGGGATTCTCCAGGCAAGAATACTGGACTGGGTTGCCATTTCCTTCTCCAATGCATGAAAGTGAAAAGTGAAAGTGAAGTCACTCAGTCATGTCCAACTCTTAGCCACCTCATGGATTGCAGCCTACCAGGCTCCTCCATTCATGGGATTTTCCAGGCAAGAGTACTAGAGTGGGGTGCCATTGCCTTCTCCTTTTACTTATTTAAAAATAAGTAAGCCATAAACTTGTATAAAAACCTAGAAATACTTTCCAGTAGAAGATAATACAACTTCTCAAAGATCAACATGAAGATTTCAGCTATTTACCCAGTCTATATAGAATTTTCCTCAGTTTCATGGCTTCTGTGGACAAGGAAATGGCAACACACTCCAGTATTCTTGCCTGGAAAATTCCGTGGACAGAGGAACCTGGCATGCTAGAGTCCATGGGGTCCCAAAGAGTTAGACACTACTGAGTAACTAACACTTTCACTTTTCAGGTGTTTTATGCCTACCAGCATTGTTGTTGTTGTTTAGTCACTGAGTCGTGTCCAACTCTTTGCAACCACATGGACTGCAGCATGCCAGGTTTCCCTGTCCTTCACAGTCTCCTGGAGTTTGCTCAAACTCATGTCCACTGAGTCAGTGATGCCATCCAATCATCTCATCCTCTGTCGTCCCCTTCCCCTCCCGCCTTCAGTCTTTTCCAGCATCAGATTCTTTTCTAATGAGTCCACTCTTTGCATCAGGTGGCCAAAGTACTGGAGCTTCAGCTTCAGCATCAGTCCTTCCAGTGAATATTTAGGATTGATTTCCTTTAGGATTGACTGGTTTGATCTCCTTGCAGTCCAAGCGACTCTCAAGAGTCTTCTCCAATAACATATCTCAAAAGCATCAATTCTTTGGCACTCAGCCTTCTTTATGGTCCAACTCTCACATCCATACATGACTACTGGGAAAACCATAGTTTTGACTAGACAGGTCTTTGTTGGCAAAATAATGTCTCTGCTTTTTAACATCCTGTCTAGGTTGGCCATAGCTTCTCTTCTGAGGAGCAAGCTTCTTTTAATTTCATGGTGGCAGTCACCACCTGCAGTGATTTTGGAGCCCCCCAAAATAAATTCTCTCACTGTTTCCATTGTTTCCCCGTCTATTTGCCATGAAGTGATAGGACCAGATGCATGCCATGATCTTAGTTTTTTGAATGTTGAATTTTAAGCCAGGTTTTTCACTCTCCTCTGTCACTTTCATTAAGAGGCTTTTAAGATCTTCTTCACTTTCTGCCATAAGGGTGATGTCATCTGCATATCTGAGGTTATTGATATTTCTCCTGGCAATCTTAATTCAAGCTTGTGCTTCACCCTGCCCAGCATTTTGCATGATGTACTCTGTATATAAGTTAAATGAGCCGGGTGACAATATGCACCCTTGAGGTACTCCTTTCCCAATCTGGAACCAGTCTATTGTCCCATGTCCGTTTCTAACTGTTGCTTATTGATCTGTGTATAGGTTTCACAAGAGGCAGGTAAGATGGCCTGGTATTCCCATCTTTTTAAGAATTTTCCATAGTTTGTTGTATTCACACAGTCAAAGGCTTTAGCATGGTCAGTGAGGCAGAAGAAGATAAGAGTGTTCAAAATTATCTTTACAATTAGTTTATATCGTTATATAGTTAGGACTCCACAGGTTTCACATCTTTGGATTCAAAGAACTACAGATCAAAAATATTTTTTAAAAAAAGAAAGAAAAAACCCAGAAACTTCTGTAAAGCAAAACTTGAGTTTGCCATATGTGAGCAACTATTCCCATAGCACATACATTGTATTAAGTATTACAAAAAATGATCTAAAATACATGAGAGGATGGGCATAGGTTATATGCAGATAAAACATTAATAAGGGACGTGACATCTCTTGATTTTGGTATCTGATAGGGTCCTGGAACTAACCTCCAAAGGATACTAAGGAACATAACTCGACTGCTCACATAATTACTCATAATAGAGTTTTAGCAATCTGCTTTGCCTTTTGAAGTCCATCTTTCTGTCTTATCTCCTTGACTAATACACATCATAGGAGAAACTCACAAAAGACAATATGCTCACACACTGTTCCCTACTGCACATCACGTGTATAAGTATAGACCAGGGCAGCCACACCAGAGATCAGCATGCGCCATCTAGTATAGATGGAGACAGTCATGTCCTAAGTCTTCTGGGGAAACCAAGCTGTGCATGACAAGGCACACTGGAGAAAACTCTTTGTAGCTTCATCAATAAAAGCAAAAAACTAAAAATAGGCTCAAATTTCACTAACTTGAAAATGGATAGATACATTATGATATATTTACACAAAGTAATATTTCACATCGTCAAAAATTAATTATAGGTGTATCTGTTCACGTGGATAAATTGCAAAAACATAATTCTGAATGAAAAAAAAAAGGTATAACATGCTTCTTCACCAAATGGGGTCTTGGTCAAAGGTACATAATCCTACAAATATGTAAAAAAAAAAAGCAAACAATGAAAAACCTCTCAGGTACTGCTATTCACACTAAGTTACCTCCTGTGACCCAAGTGACGTTGTTGGCCTGGGCAGAGGTGGTGGTGGGGGGCTAGATATTTTGTTGGAGAATTTATCTTTCTTAAGTAGCCTAGAAAGCAAAATATTAACAGAGAGAAAAGGACAGAGAGAGTGAGAAAGAAGCAGCAAAAGGTAGAGGGAGGGATTAAGAAAATAAATGTCTTCAACCAGATTAAAGCCCATCACTGAGAAAACCTTAACAATCATTTTCATAAAGAAAAACACAGATGCTTTGAACCTGCAGATGCTGTTAACTAACATCACAGTTAATTCGTCCACCCTCCTCTTTCCTCTGCTTATTCTGAAGAAGTACTAAAAGATATGAACTAACTTTGATGAGTTGCTTAACTACCTTTAATGTCTCTGTTAATCCACTATTTAGATGTGACACTGTATTTGAAAAGGGAAAGAAAATCTCTTTTTGCAACAAAGGACTGTTTCTCAAGATTTTCAGAGTTTTAAAATAAATACATAGAATTTGAATAATTTAAGAACTTTGGTGTCAGTCTTCAAAAAGCTTAAAAGCAGAGGTAAAAATAATTGTGGTTAGCTTGCATATAGTTTCCTCTTAAGTGGGATTATTAATTATTAAACTGGTCTGTACCAGACTAGTTATTCTGAGTTATTTTGACTCAGTTTTGTAGCCATGTTCTCTGTGGTGATGTTCAGTTCTTTTTAAACTCTATTTTATAACGTCAGATATGCAGATGACACCACCCTTATGGCAGAAAGTGAAAAGGAACTAAAAAGCCTCTTGATGAAAGTGAAAGAGGAGAGTGAAAAAGTTAGCTTAAAGCTCAACATTCAGAAAACGAAGGTCATGGCATCCGGTCCCATCACTGCATGGGAAATAGTTGGGGAAACAGTGGAAACAGTGTCAGACTTTATTTTTGGGGGCTCCAAAATCACTGCAGATGGTGGTTGCAGCCATGAAATTAAAAGACGCTTCCTCCTTGGAAGAAAAGTTATGACCAACCTAGATAGCATATTCCAAAGCAGAGACATTACTTTGCCGACTAAGGTCCATCTAGTCAAGGCTGTGGTTTTTCCTGTGGTCATGTAAGGATGTGAGAGTTGAACTGTGAAGAAAGCTGAGTGCCAAAAAATTGATGCTTTTGAACTGTGGTGTTGGAGAAGACTCTTGGGAGTCGCTTGGACTGCAAGGAGATCCAACCAGTCCATTCTAAAGGAGATCAGCCCTGAGATTTCTTTGGAAGGAATGATGCTAACGCTGAAACTCCAGTACTTTGGCCACCTCATGCAAAGAGTTGACTCATTGGAAAAGACTCTGATGCTGGGAGGGATTAGGGGCAGGAGATGGCTGGATGGCATCACTGACTTGATGGACGTGAGTCTGAGTGAACTCCAGGAGATGGTGAAGGACAGGGAGGTCTGGCGTGCTGCGATTCATGTGGTCGCAAAGAGTGGGACACGACTGAGTGACTGAACTGAACTGAACTTATGGCAACCCACTCCAATATTCTTTCCTGGAAAATCTCATAGACAGAGAAGCCTGGTAGACTACAGTCCATAAGATCACAATGAGTCAGACATGACTGAGCGGCTTCACTTCATGAAGTTCAGATTTATTCTAAGCAATTTAGAGGACATTTGCACATACTCAGTTCATTCCCTAATGCAGCAGTCATCCTGTCTCCTGGCTCATTTTGCTTATTATAAAGGAACAGATGTGATGGGAAAGGTGATAGGGTAGGGAGGGCAATTGACTCTTTTTAAATTTCATATTCAAATGGATGTTAGCACAACTAATTTCTGCATTAAAACAAAGGCACATACTTGTAACATCACCATGACATTTATGCCTGGAAATAACAAGGTAACAAGACAAATGTTTTCTCCAAAAGGAAATCCTCATTTTAGAAAATGAGAGGACTTTAGAAGTCAATCTTAGTCCAACTCCCAGAGAATGACACTTCTTAGATAGATGATATTCTGGACTGTTTGAACATATGAAGTATGGCTAGTTTTTCCCTTGTAGAAACATCTGATTCTTTTACTAGAAAAGTCTTATTGCCCTAAAAGTCTTCCTTACATCAAGCTTCGATCTGTTTCCCTGTAATTCACACCCTTGAGTCTCTCTCTGCACTTGGAAACAACCTAGTTCAAAACTCCTACTTCTAAGAGCTTGGTGGCCCTCAAAACAAGTCATGACAATTTCCTTTTGTTTCTCTAATCTTCCCTACTTTAGGGTATCTATGGTTAACTTTTGTCAACAATACCTCCTGGGAAACAACACACAGAACCTCCATTACCCTGACTGCCCATACATCAGACTACAGAACTTCAGTCTAACATTCAGGAGATCAGTGAAAACTCCTAAACTTTAGAATCAGAGAGAGCTTGCCTGAGATCTCAGCTTCACTGCATTTTAGCTATGTCACTGCACAGGATGACGTTGGCTACTCTGATGCTGCTGCTGCTAAGTTCCATCAGTTGTGTCTGACTCTGTGAGATCCCATAGACAGCAGCCCAACAGGCTCCTCTGTCCCTGGAATTCTCCAGGCAAGAATACTGGAGTAGGTGGCCATTTCCTTCTCCAATGTATGAAAGTGAAAAGTGAAAGTGAAATCAGTCCGACTCTTCGCGACCCCATGGACTTCAGCCCACCAGGCTCCTCTGTCCATGGGATTCTCCAGGCATGAATACTGGAGTGGGGTGTCGTTGCCTTCTCCATGGCTAATTTAGTCCTCCTTTATTGAACTTCCTTTTCCAATTACCAATATCTAAACCATCCATCAGATGGGGTTGCACAGAGTCTGACACGACTGAAGTGACTTAGCAGCAGCAGCAGCAGCAAACCATCCATCCGCAACCCCAGGAGTTCAGAAGCTGGCTTTGTCTGCTAGCCCAGAGTTAGAAGTACCTGAGAATTTACATCCCCCAAGTGAGCCTCTACAGAGGCTCCACAGAGAATTGCACAGAGGGAGTATGAAGACCTGAGTTTCCCAGCCAAAGAGCTGGGTGACTTCCAGGCTAATTCATACTCCAGAGCTCCCCAGTGCTAACAAGCTAGACACTCTGAAACTTGGCCAAGTTTCTTCCTTACTCCTCTTCTTTCTCTTTCCCACCCTGTGTCCCCCACCTTCTTAATAAACCATTTGCCCCAGAATCCTTATCTCTGGTTATGCTCCAGGGAAAAGAGGCTGAAGATGAGAAATTACAGTAATCACTACCCTTCATTTTCCATAACAGTAAGTGGGATCAAAATTGCACCTACTTCTAGAATTAATGTAGGGATCAAATGAGAAACAGCAAATAGCATGACACAGTTTCTGGCATGATGTAAATGCTCAGTAAAGGGAACTATTATTTATCAGATTCTCTGGGCTCAAAATGAAGGCAATCGTTTAAGAGCTAGAAAGTTCAAAATACTGAGGAAGTCGTAATTCCACTAATAAAGCCTAAGAATGCTAGCTTTCCTTGGGAGGGGACAACACTGATGCTGTCTTGGAATTAGAGCCCCCTGCCAAGAGGCTGCAGCACTTGCACATGGCACCCAGAACTGCTCAGAGACTTTGCCTCATGGCAGCAAGCCAAAAAGCCTGGATTATCAGCAGTAATATTTTGCTGTCCCCTCTGAAGCAGCTAGAGGAGAGCATGTTCCCAATATGAAACAGACCAAGTCAAAATCTACATTACTTGCCCCAAATATTCATTTCCAAGAGCTCTCCTAAAAATTAAATGTGGTATAAACCTGTATGCTCCCAAACTAGAGAAAAACAGAGGCTTTCTGCTCTTTTTGTTGTTGTTGTTCACTGGACTGCCTATTTGAGAGGCATAACATCATGCAACCAATTATGAGATGAGATTGATATTCAAGAGTTGCACTCACCCAGCTGCAGAGCTTGGTCAGGCTTATACACGCAGCTGAAGGCAACTGAGCAACAATTTTAATTAATTGGCAATTTTAAGCCTCTCATGCTAAAAGCTACCTTAATGATAAAACAAGAAATGATATGGGAAGGCAATACAGTTTGAAATAGGCAGCCTGAAACAACTGCTAGATTATCAAATCTGAGCTTTTAAGTGTAACCTATCTTTCACTAGGCAGTTACATGTTAAATATTCTCTAGTTATAAAGATCTTATATAAATGGAAATCAACTCAGAATTATAATAAGTGCTTTTTGGCTTCAAAAAAAATTAACTGGACATTAACATTGTTTGCTCTTGAGTAAAAGTTACAACTGTCTTATTTATTTGCATAACTACCATGACTGTTAAAATGGACACAGTGTTTTATGATTTATCAAGTCCCATCAGAGGGTGAGATGGCTAGATGGCATCCTTGATGCAATGGATATGAACTTGGACATTCTTCAGGAGATGGTGAGGGGCAGGGAGGCCTGGAGTGCTGAGTCCATGAGGTTGCAAACAGTCAGACACGACTGGGCAACTGAATACCACCACCAACAGCATTATACAGTTATTATCTCACTTGACCCTCAAAACACTGGTAGAGAAGAATTACTGCTACCATCAACCCAGTGTTAAAGAAAAAGGAATTAAGGTCCTAAATGTTTTAAATCCATCAAGGATTATAAAAGAACTGGTGATGTGGATCCATCATCTCAGATCTTCCCATTCCAGATTGCATAGTCTGCTCATCGCACATCACCCTTTCTAACCATTTTGTTGATTTATCTAACCCCAAACAAGACATTCTATTTTATCATGAGCAAAATATCAGGAGAAATAAACTCATTTTGCAATTTCAGTCCAGTTCAATTCCTACTCAATGGTAAAGAATAACCATCTTTCCTTTAGCCTCAACCTGAATGGAATTCCAACTTTCATCTTACTTCTATCAGACATTAAGGAGATGAGTCATGTCAGCATCTTAGTCACATTCTCAATAAGCAAAGCTTCATTTTGGTTTGGTAATATGTTTCCTAAATAAATGAATGAGTTTGCTTGAGAGTATAAGCATTTGCCTACAATGCAATCTTCCTTGGGTCAGGAAGATCCTCTGGAGGAGGAAATGGCACCCCACTCCAATACCCTTGCCTGGAAAATCCCATGGACGGAGGAGCCTGGTAGGCTAAAGTCCATGGGGTCACAGAGTCAGACACAACTGAGCGACTTCACTCATGCAGGTTATAAAAAAAGTTATCATACATGAACATAGCTTGGGAAATGCTGACAATCTTGCTGAACTTATAAAAAATATATGCATGAAAATAAGAGCAAGTAAACCTGAAACCAAGTCATGCTAAAGACAAGTTTGATGAGGTTCAATCAACAAAGAGCTACCCTGCTAGAGAAGGGTGCAGGGCAACATGCTGATCTCTACCGCGTTACCCATCACGTACTCAGGGCTCTACATGCTTCCATGCTTTGTCAGAAGGAGGCTAAAAATGCCTGTGAATTTTGATCTCACCTCCTACTCAGGCGCAGCCCTTAATCACAGCCTTTGCTTTAGGGGACCCTGGCTCCTAGATGTCCTAGCTCCTGGATGTCCTGGATGAGACAGTTTAAGATGTCATGACACTATCCCCAGAGCTCCCCCATAGGCTGAGCCCAAGTGACCCCCATAGGACTTCACTTATCTGGCACCCTTGTTTGGCCCCTTCTCATCCTGGCCCCACTTCCTCTTCCTCTACCTGGCTTTTCCTGAACCTTGCTAACTAAATTGCTTTCACACAAATCCTCTTTTCTGGGTTTACCTTTGAGAAAATCAGTCTTAGCCAGAGAAGTCTGAAACTTACGTGGGCCTTCAGTATTATGCTTCAGATTTGAGAGGCCTGTTGAAAGCTGCCTCTGAGGGAGAGAGAATGTCTTGAGCAAAGGCACAGGGAGGTGAGTTTTGTACTGTTGATGTAGATATCACTTGGAGGGGAGTGAGGGAGTCACCCTGACAGCTAACTATGAGTTCTGTAAGCCGGAGGCATGATTTGGGGAAAGTAAGACAATAGAGCAGAATCAGATAAAATACTTTCTGAAGGAAAAACAACAGAAGTTTGAATTTAATGTGATAGAGACTTGGAAGCTATTTTGAGGTCCTAACTAGGAGAAGAACATGCGGAAAGCAGGCTTTTCTACTTGCATTTTTAAAAACACAGTCACAGAACCATCATTTCTGTAGATGCCATTGCAGTGGGAAGAAAGAATTCTCTGGTCAAAAAAAAGTTTGAAAATATTTTATACATCAAGTCTATTGGTGATTATCAAAGGACCATAAGCCTATGAAAGCTGAGGTCATGGATTATTTTGGAATTTGTGGACTTTTAAAAATTTTTTTCGAATCTTTTCTAAATTGAGGATAATGCTGAATTTATTATTATTTTTTAAAATATTTATTTGGCTGCATTAGGTCTTAGTTGCAGCATGCAGGATCTCTTTCCATAAGGGACCTTCAGATGTGGCACCAACTCTGTAGTTGAGGTGCATGGGCTTAGTTGTCTGTGGCATGTGGGTTATCAGGTTAACTTGCATCCCCTACACTACAAGGCAGTGGACCACTTAGGAAGTCTCTATACTGACTTTAATGTATAAGCTCTTCGAAGTGTGGCCTGCTTGCTGGTAAGCAAGTCTCTCGTTCTTTATCAAGCATTTCCTAAGCACATTTGCCCCTGGAACACTGTGGGGAAGTGATTTTTATTTATGTAGTATAGAACTGGTTTACCCATAAACATAAAATCCCATTTTAGGAAATCCCATTTTAGGAAGCTCAGTGAGAAGGACAGAGACTGGATGGAGGCCAAGAGCTTTGGTAAAGAAGAGACTGGCCTGGTGGCTAGAGAAATGTAAAGGAAAGTGAGAACTGGAGATCATCTAAAAAAGTCATTGTTCTCCATAGTGGCTGTATCAATTTACATTCCCACCAAAGGTGCAGTATGGAAACTTCTTTAAAAACTAAAAATTGAACAACCATATGACCTAGCAATCCCCTTACTGGGTATATACCCTGAGTAAACCATAATTAAAAGAGACACATGTACCCAGTGTTCATTGCAGCACTATTAAGACATGTGTGTAGAATCTAGAAAAATTTTACACGCGTGTGAAGTAGCTTCAGTTATGCCTGACTCTCTGTGGCCCTGGGGACTGTAGCCCTCCAGGCTCCTCTGCCTATGGGCTTATCCAGACAAGAATGTTGGGGTGGGGTGCCATTTCCTACTCCAGTGGATCTTCCCAACCGAGGGATTGAACCCAAGTCTCTTATGGTTGGCAGGCAGGTTCTTTACCACCAGCGCCACCTGGAAAGTCCAGAAACATGCTACAGATGAGCCTATTTGTAGGGCAGGAATAGAGATGCAGATACACAGATGGACTTCTGGACACAGTGGGAGAAGAAGAGGATGGGATACATTGAGAGACTAACATTGATATATGTACACCACGATCTAAACAGACAGCTAGCAGGGAAGCTGCTATATAGCACAGGGAGCGCAAGCTGATGCTGTCATGACCTGGAGGGGTAGGATGGGGGTATGGGATATGTGTACACACACACACACATAGCTGATTCACTTTGTTGTACAGCAGCAGAAACTAACACTGCACTGTAAATAAATTATACTATAATAATAAAAATTTTTAGTCATTGTTTATCAGTGGGATAAAATGGAAAAAAGCTGAATTTTCCAGCCCCAGCATGGTGGAGCGAGTAACATAAATGAGAGTTCAGTAGTGTACATTTTCTGACCTTAGTGGCTGATATCTAGTGGAAAACAGGAATTTGGATATTTTGAACTGAAAAAATTTTTAAATTAAAATTAAATGATTCGGTCCAACTGGCTATATGATCCAGCATTATTTTAGCAATAGTAATAGGTAGTTTTATTGAATTTAAACATTAAAACCTAATAAATTAAAATTAAATTAGTTTTAAAATACTGTCTATAGATTTTGCATTAAGCTCACATAACATAAGGATGAGAAGTTTTCATACCATTTTCTGGGTGATATCATTTTCCCATGCTGTGAGCTGAGAAGTATGAATAAGATTTCCTCTTAATAGCAATGTATACAAGACCAACCACACCAGTTTTTACCAGTCTTTTTTATTTAACATATTTTGTTAATTCAATAAACTTCATTTTCTAAACAAGTTTCCAAGAGTGTTCTCTTCATCTTCATATGTCTTAATTAAGGCATATGCTTAATTCTAAAAGCATAACCAGCGTCTAAGAAATAAGAGAAAGTATGCTTACAATCATTTATATTCAAGACACAGTGGCAAGAGAGAAACAATGGTTTTCATATACATCTTTGTTACTTTGTGGAAACAAAAGCAAGGGTATTTAAGTAATAAGCCTTTGAAATCCTGATGGTTCCTGAAAATGAAAACATAAGCTCCACGCCTTTGTTTTTCTAAGATGGTCCTACTGACCATATCTGATGATTTTAACCAAGAAGTCCACCCTAAAATTAATAAGAGAGTAATAAAAACAATTGTTCATTTTTAAAGTCTCATGTCACTACAGGATGTTATACATAAAACAAGTTCTCATTTTACTTTTAAAATAGACTATACTTTTATTATATATGCAATGTATTTTTCAAGAGATTTATAGGTAAACTTTCTATTATGTTATTACGCAGCCATGGCTTCCTCTATGGATTAAAGAATTAAAATGTTAATGGGAAATTCATGACTCAGGAACTAGAAGGCTTCCTTTTTCCTCTGAATGACTGGGTATATATTTGGTTCTTTTCAATATGTGACTCAGAAAATTCATTAGATTTACATTAACAAAGTGAGCAGTATATAATAATTTCACAGTCTAGAAAAAAAGGTAAGAAAACTAACAACTGCTGAGTGTCTCCAATGTCCCAGGTACTTTTCAAGGTGCTTTCATTTAGTCATGTCATAAAACAACTAGGATGTAATCTCTCCTCAAAAGATGGAAAATAATAGACTCTCTCTAAAAATAAAATAGAGTAAAATCACTATAAAAAAATTCTAGTTCAAGGAATATAATCAGTGACAAGTAATACAATCAGTGTTCCTCACATGAAACTTCAGAATGGATTAGAGACCCAAGAAACTGAAAAGAAGTTCACACAGGATGAGGGACCTCTAGACCTCCTCCTAAGACTAGACTGTTGCCAGTAGATCTGTAAATTTGGATTTAACTGAAGTCCTTATTTCCGCCCCCCTCCCCACCACGCCCCCCCCAAGTAAAAATTTCCTTATGAAAGAAAATATTTTACAGCAATTTCGGAAAATACATTGAGATTTTCAATGTATACAGCAAAAAAGGCACAATGTTCATAATTATTAAATGTTTATGAAAAAAATCACTGAAATAATGATATATTTGAGTGCCACCAATGTCCCACAGTAGACCCTGGGAAGCACCTAATATCTATAATCTCATCTAACCCTGTCTCTTATACACATCTAATCCAAAGGCAAATGAGGGAGCCTGAGTTAGAAAGTCTCTTAAATACTTGCCTTGAGTTTGCAAACCCCTTTTGCCAACACTTTATGTTAAAGCAGCTCCATTTTAAGAATTGAGTGGGCTTCCCAGGCAGCTCGCAGGTATGCTCTCTGGGCTGGGAAGATCTCCTGGAAGAGAAGATGGTGAACTGCTCCAGTATTCTTGCCTGGGAAATCTCATGGACAGAGGAGCCTGGCAGGAGACAGCCCATGGGGTTGCAGAGTCAGACGTGACTGAGCAACAGAGCACATAGCTTCTGGAGCCTGGAAACTGCAACTGCTGAAGCCCCTGAACCCTAGAGCTGGTGCTTTGCAATAGGAGAAACTGCCACAGTGAGACGCCCACACACTGCAACTGGAGAGTAGCCCCCACTGGCCACAGTCGGAGAAAAGCCTGAGCAGAATGAGGAACCAGTACAGACAATACATAAATAAGTATAATTCTTAAAAAAACAATTTTATTAATAAAGGAATAAATACCTATAGAAGAATTTTCAAGTAGAGAAAATTAATCAACCATTATAAAAATGTATGGAAATTGGGAATCAGATTACTTAAATAAAAATAGAACAGTTAAAGCAAGTTTAAAAATGAGAATTAAACAATTTTGTCTGGAATTCTATGAGTCAAAAATCTTATGGTTGGGACTTTCCTGGTGGCCCGGTGGTTGAGATTTTACCTTCCAGTACAAGAGGTGTGGGTTTGATCCCCGGTTGGAGAGCTAAGATCCCACATGTCTCGCTGCCAAAAAGTCAAACAAACAATATTGTAACAACTTCAATCAAGACTTTAAAAATGGTCCACATTAAAAACAAATCTTTAAAAAAAATCTTCAGACTAAAGAATTAGTTTACACATATTTCTGTTGCTTCCCATTGGCTATCAGTATTATAACTAAACAAAAGTCTTTGCTGCTGCTGCTAAGAAGTCTGTAGGAGAAATTTTTCAGGCAAAATCCATCACACTACTGTGCTTCCAGTCTTGAGCCCTCATAGTTCTGTTTTGTCTGGTTTGTTAGCAAATTTGCACTAAAGTGGTTAAATTACTTTCAGATTTTACCAGAAAAGATGTCTGCCAAAATGAGTGCAAAATTCCCCATAATGTATGGTTTAGTTCAGCTATTGCATGGACAGAGAGCCTGGGGTAGCAAAGAGTTGGACATGACAAAGTGACTGAGTGCAGCTCAGCTGTCCCAGCTGAGGCTAGTGGTAAAGAACCCACCTGCCAACACAGGAGCCATAAGAGATGTGGGTTCCATCCCTAGGGTGGGAAGAGTGCCTAGAAGAGGGCATGGAAACCCACTCCAGTATTCTTGCCTGGAGAATCCCATGGACAGAGGAGCCTGGTGGCCTACAGTCCATGGAGCTGCAGAGAGTTAGACATGACTGAAGCGACTTAGTATGCATGCACATAGATAGAGCAGGAAGAAGATATTTGTACTTATGTTAGATTTTTTTCTCTTTCACGATTAGATTTTTAAATTTCTTTGAACTGCCTCAGCCTATGAATTATTCTTATTCTGTGCAAACATGACATTATCCTCTATCAAACTGCTTTTTTGGCCTAATTTTGGTTGCTAAAGTTACTTTTACTTAATCTGATACAATTTTTCAAACAGTAAAAATTTCCTTATGAAAGAAAATATTTTACAGCAATTTCGGAAAATACATTGAGATTTTCAATGTATACAGCAAAAAAGGCACAATGTTCATAATTATTAAATGTTTATGAAAAAAATCACTGAAATAATGATATATTTGAGTGCCACCAATGTCCCACAGTAGACCCTGGGAAGCACCTAATATCTATAATCTCATCTAACCCTCATCACAACACCATAAGTATACATTTTTAAATTTATGTTTCATTTTTATTTTTAAGAAAAATATTTTTCTATAAAAATTATACACTTTTCTTATATTAAAAGAAAATCAGGTGATTCATAATACTGCAAAGAAAAAAGCTAAATATCTCCAAAAATTTCACATGAGAAAAAAAATGTTATTAGTGGTTGCTGAAAAATATTCCAGACATGTCTTTTTGCATGTATAAAAACAGAGGGTATTGCTGTGTATACAACCACATAGAGTGATAGATGAATAGATAATATAAATCAATATTTAAAGTGATAGTAAATAACATAAAAATCCAGCTAATAGGTTGAAAAAAGAATGTGTTTTTCTTTCTTATTTTCCTGTGTACATAGTCAGACAAAGACATCTGTGATAGAGGTGGTGAAATTAGAATGTATAAAGTAAAACCAGGAAAAATAAAAGAGTTACTATTCAGTATCTGATATTCAAAACAGGATTTTTAAGAAGACATTAGGCTTGAAAGTCATACATTATGAAAGGGAAGGAGTATACATTCCTTTATTTTCTCTTTAGCATATCAAGAACCAGTCTTCAAAAAGACCCATAGAGTTTGTTTATGGCTGTTTGTTTATAATTCATTTTTAATTTTTTTAACTTTTTATTTTATATTGGAGTATACTGAGTGACTGAATTGAACTGAACTGAACTGGATAGCTGATTAACAATGTTGTGATACTTTCAGGTATACAGCAAACTGATTCAGTTATACATATACATGTATCTATTCTTTTTTCAAATTCTTTTCCCATTTACGACATTATATAATATTGAGCAGAGTTCCCTGTGTTAGTCAGGAGGTCCTTGTTGGTTATCCATGTTAACTCTGTGATTTCCATACAGGAAAAAGTCCTAGTGATCATCTTCTAACACAAGGGTAAAGAATGCGTAAGTACTTAACAAGTTTGTAATCATAAACAAAGTCATAAAGTACTGCCACAGTTTCTTTTATTCCTTAGAAATTGTTTTTATTTTTATCATGTTTCTTTTACCCCATTTTACCCCATGGTTTTTCTATAACCATGTTGACTTTGAAGGTTTCTATATTTATATTATGAAGACAAGTATTATTACTTACTTTTCTTACTAGCTATCATAGTATCCAATGCTAATAGCAATCCAAATGATAATGTTTGTTGCTTGATTAATAGTGCTTCTGGTCAACTGAGAACTTTTACACTTTTCAAAACATTTATAAATGTTTTTTCATAAAAAATTTACTAATTGATAAATTAAAAAACTAAATTTCTACCTATTAGAGGAAAAAATCAAGTCATCAATTTGAGTGAATTTCCTCATGTCAGACCACTAATAGATGGTTAGCAGCTAACAAGGATCTTCCCTCATGACTCAGTGGTAAAGAATCCACCTGCAAGGCAGGAATCCAGTGCAATACAGGAGACTCAGTTTCAATCCCTGGGTTGGGAAGATCCCCTGGAGAAGGAAATGGCAACCCACTCCAGTATTCTTGCCTGGAAAATCCCATGGACAGAGGAGCTGGGTGAGCTATAGGCCATGGGGTCCTAAGAGTCGAACATGACTTAGTGGCTGAACCGCAACCAGTACCACCAACTGAGCACAAATTACATCAGTTCTCCAAATTCCCAACCCAGTTTTATTTTCATTAAACATCCCTTTGAAATTATGTCTAGACAAATTTCTTCACTTTAGGATCAATGTTAAAAAAAAAAAAATGTCACTTGCTAGGAAGATCTATCAGAGTGAGTCTGTTCCTTCCATTGTAGAGGTTAGCTCATGAGCAAACACATAAAATGAATGTCTGATCACAGAGCCAAACTAGACTCTGAACCACTTGTTCCTGTTCCTCACTGTATTTTTTTCTTTGGTGAACTGTGCTCATTCTTTAATTTTCTTCTGGCCAGGCCTTCATGAAATGGAGAAGGACCCTATGGTTCTTGCCATCCCCCAACCCCATGTTCTCTGCCTGTCTTTTCTCTGTGGAAAACTTTAGTCAAAGAGTAAGTTTAATCAGAGAAGTGAGAAATGCAACATGTTCTCTTGACAGATCTTCCTAGCAAGTGACAATGAAAACAGTCAAAGAGGCTCAAATAATAAGGTACTCATTAAGCAGAGTCAAGAACTATATAGATAATATAGTTCTTTCTCACAGGCTATATAGATAATATTCTGAGCCATATTCTGTGAGCTGTCTTATAGATAATGAAACCCCAGGTGGAGAAGTTAACTCCATGATGACCAGACTGTACCCATGGCATCAGCTGCCACAGTTCTGAGAACTGGCCTCAAAGACATGGGAACAAACCAACCCTGTAACTGAAGATTAACTGTACTTAAAGCAATCAAGATGACACTGGTCAGACCACCCATAACCAATTTGAAGGTGACAGTCAGAACTGATTGTGCTGTTTCTGCATGTAGCCAGCCCCCAACTTCTGTTTATAAAAGGTCTTACCCACCGGTTGCCGGGGGTTGGGGGGAGGTCAGCCTTTGGACAGATGTCTGCCCTCCCCCTGCCCAGCTGCCAGCATCTAAAATAAAGCAAACATTTCTTCCACCGACCTGGTCTGTTTAGTGGCTTTGGGGCAACAAGCAGTGTTACCCACATACCTTTTGGCAACACTCATTTACATACTGATCTAACCTGGAAATACAAGAACATATTCTGGTTTCTGTGGCTTTGGGATGTCTGACTCTGCCAAGCTGGACACTGCCATCCTAATTTTGTCCAGTCCAATAACAAAAATTGGACTCCAAAAAAAAAAAAAGTTCAGGGTAACTGCACATTTTTAAATGAGTAAGGATGTCCTTTTAAAAACATTCCTTTTGGCCCAAGAATTAAACCGTGAAATAGTTATTAAATACCAATAATTGTGTATGTGGGCATGCTCAGTTGTGTCTGACTCTTTGCAACTCCATGAACTATAGCTCGCCAGGCTCCTCTGTCCATAGAGTTTTCTAGGCAAGAACACTGGAGTAGGTTGCCATTTCCTTCTCCAAGGATCTTCCTGACCCAGGGATCGAACCTGGGTCTCCTGCATTCCAGGAGATTCTTTACTGTCTGAGCAACCAGGGAAGCCTCTATACTTAAGATTAGATATGAAGAAATAGTTAAGGAGTCCATCAGCCTGGATCTTACCAGGTGTGAATTCACTTCATACTTAAAACAAGGATGTTATTCCTAATGTTTCTTCTTTCACTTTATCTCTAAAATTTAAAGAAAAATTAGGAAATGGAAGATGCTAATAATATCAGATTTAAAAATTCAGACTAAAAAGATCAAAAATATGTAAAGTGAAAACGTTGAACTTAAAGTCAAACTTCTAAGAACTTAAGGTCAAAAGACTTCAAATCTGACTTATAGACCTTACCGATAGCTGAACATTTTTATTCTCATGTGTAATAGAACTAATCACATTTTAAGAAACAGAACCAGTAGAAAATAATATATGAATACAGAATCTCAAAGAAAAACTGACACACTTTTTTCTCATAACAAAATACTTGAAATATTCCCTGTTGAACAAATGAACAGGAAACAATGGAGGCAACTTAAAGGACAAAAAAAGTAAAAGTCCAGCAAATAAGAAATGGGAGGGGGGAAGAAGAAAACAAACCTGTTACAACTGGAGAGTGTGCTCCTTCATTACTGTAGCACATTATAAACTTTAAAGCAGTACTCAGGCTGGTTTTATATAAGCCATTCTTGATCCTGCCTCATGTTTTGTTGTATTTGAAGAAGGCTTTTCTACTTTAAACCTCTAAATATCAGACTGAGGAAGCCTAACTTAAGAGCACTTATTAGAGCATTTCACACCTATTTTATTACATTTAAACTGCCTTGAAACCATTGGAGTATCTCAGCTAGGTTTCCCCTAAACTTATTATCTTACAAAGGCACATATAGACGTCTTTCCCCAAAGTGGTATCTTTTTCAAAAGTATCATCTCACATCAGCTTATGAACTAAGATGGCTACTTCAACTGGTTGGCAACATAAGGGGAACAGAAGTCTCAAGTATACTGAAAAGTTTTCGATGGCTTAATAATAGTATGATATAGTTTTTTGTGTGTTTTGTTTCCCCAACCTTTCTGTTTGTCTTCCATTCTCAAGGATCTAAAAAAGCTTTAGCCTAATATCTAAAACTCTCCAGTAGTATTTAGATTTCTTTTTGTGAAATCTGGTGGAAGAAAGAAGAGAGCCTCTTAAAGCATGATAATGGGATCATCCACTGCAAGTCCTTCTGTTGTGGGAGATTACAGCATTTAGCATCTTCACTCCAATTTTATTCAAACCACTCAAAACAATGCAACATTTTTATTTCTATCGCCACTCTAAAAACTTTAGAGGGTACAGTACCATGTAAAAATTTTGGTTTAATTGATAGCATGAAGCTTGGAGATTTTTTTGCTGAGTTTTTATTCTGTCCCGTTGCTCCATGACTTAAGATATTTCAAAGTTAGCTGTTCAGGCACACTCATAGCAAAAACCATCTTTATAACAAAAGCATCAACACATTTCTATATGTCAGTAAAGTCAAAGCTAGAAGTAATTGTTTATACTGAAGCCCAGGTTTATGTGGAGAAGGAAGCAGAAGCAGATCATTCTGATATTTCTAGTCTTAACAATCTTTTGAATTACAGTTCAGTGTTTCCAACTGCCTGCTGGTCTCAAAATCTAGTTTTCATGCAGCTCCCAACCTCAGTAGATGAAAGATGAGCCATAGAAGTTACTCAGGGTCCAACAAGGAAAAATAAAAATCACACTAGGTATGTCCACAGAAATAATTTAATATAAGGTGCTAAATAGATGGCAAAACTGAGACTGTAAGCAGCTTCTTGTGAAAGACCAAAGGACGAGGCTTCAGTTGAGTCCACAGAACTTAGCAGTGCATAGGGGAAGCCTGTAGACTCAGACCTGTGAGGAGGGTACCCTACTGGTACTGGTACCCCAGGAGTAGGTTTGGGGGTGGGCAAAGAAAGGAAAGAGAAAGGGGTAAGTACAGAAAGGGCTTCCCTGGTGGCTCAGCAGGAAAGAATCTGCCTGCAATGCAGGAGACCTGGGTTTGATCCCTGGGTGGGGAAGATCCCCTGGAGAAGGAAATGGCAACCCACTATAGTACTCTTGCCTGGAGAATCCAGGTCCAGAGGAGCCTGACGGGCTGCAGTGAGTTGAACATGATTGAAGCGACTAAGCAGCAGCAGAGATAGGGGAACATCAGGCTGCTCTTCACATCTCTGAGGAGTCAAGATGAAGCTGGTTCTTAGAATGTAAAAAAGCCCACAAAACCCAAAAAACAGCTGGAGACTGAAACCAACTGCTAGTGCCAGCCTGCAGTGATTTCACCGGGGAGACACAGACGGTGATAACAAGAACATAGGAAGCCTCAGTTCCTATCTCCCCAACCCCTGTCTCCAGTTTCCTTCCAGTTTTCTCACTGGTAAAACGCAGTAGGAAAGCAGCTGGCAAAATAAAAACACTGTTGTCAGATTTGCAGTCCCAGTCCCACAAAGCAGAGGACATGAAGGTGGACTTTGATCTGGGAGATATAGCTCTTCTCATCTTGTACACAGCTGTCATCTCTACTCATCCTTCAAGTCTTAAAGAGGAGATTCTTCCCTGACCTCAGAGGTAGGGCTCTCATTACTGCTTCCTTCTCTTGTTCTTGTGTGTTTAGATTATCAAGGGCAAAGGATGTAATCAAGAGAATCACACACACACACACACACACACACACACACACACACACACCCACAAAAGGAGAGATGGATAATAAACTTAGGAAAACGGTGTTCAAAGTCAGCCTTATTAAGACTCAAACACTCAATAAAGTAAGAAATATGTTTCTATCAGACTGTAAAAAATGGATAAAATAATGCTATATGTGATCAAGCATTTAATAAAAAATTGTTGCTAAAATGCAAACTGGTGGTTTATCACACTACTGCAACAGTTTGGTCTCTGAAATTCCTGACAAGAGTATAAAGCTGTAACGCTTCATCATAGTAGATATGCTTAACAAAGATGCTGCTGAGTTAAAGAAAAAGGCAGCTATGGATCCTCCTGAGGTCAGAGGGTGAGCTGAGGAGACATGAGAACCCCAGGCTCTTGGATTTCATTCTAGAAGTCTTGGCACCACACCACTCCAGTGAACATTCCTACTCTTTTTATGTATATAAATCACTCTGTAAAGATACTTAAATGTTTTATTAGTTTTTAAATATAGAAATGTATAAAGAATAACCCAAAAACCCTATAATTTTACCATCTAGATATCTCAGCCGACATTTAAAGATAAATAATATACATACATATTTAGAAAAAAAATAAAGTTGTTCAGGGAAGTACAAAAAAATGTGAAAACCTTGCTCTCTCCACTCCAATTCCTTTAACAAAAAGATTTTTGAGTACGACTTTAAAGATATCAAATGCTTTAAAAAGCTTACCCTAGGTATAAAATAGTTGTTCTTGTAATTTTTCTGTTCTTGCATGCATGCTCAGTCATGTCCTACTCTTTGTGACCCCATGGACTGTAGGCCACCAGGCTCCTCTGTGCACGAAATTTTCCAGCAAGAATACTGGAGTGGGTTGCCATGTCCTCCTCCAGGCTATCTTCCCAACTCAGGAATCAAACCTTCATTCTTGCATTTCCTGCCTTGGCAAGCAGATTCTTTACCACTGCACGAGCTGAGAAGCCCCTGTTCTGTTCTAGTTCAAGTTTTTGGTTTTCAGTCTACATTACATTCAGTTGTATTCCTGGACACTATACATCTTCTAAAACCATCATATTAATATGGAGCCATGATATGGTGATACGATAAAATTGGATAGACCTCCGATAATATATAGCTTAATTCTCTCATTTTGGAGATTAAGAGTTTGGAGATGGACAGTTCGTGTAACTAGTAACTATCCACTAGCCTAAGCCCAAAGTCAATAACTAATAAAGCCACTAATACAATTTAAATTTTCCATCTTTAGTGAACAACTTATACCCAAACTCAAGAATCAAATACAAAGTTTAACTAAAAACATATATCTTAAACTTAATGACAGATTATCTATTATTATTTTGCTTCCAGAGAGCACATTTTCTATAAAATATAATACTTTCTAGTATTTATGCAGTATAATGTTAGAAGTAATCAAGCAAAAGAAAAAAAACAATCCACATTTCACCAGATGTTTCACATGAGTTTGACAACTGTTTTTAAAACATTGCTAACCTTTAAACTTGTATCCTAACATAACTTGTGTTTGTGTACTTCATTACAAATAAAAATGGGAATATTCTCTAAATATTAGACTCAGTGAGAATTTCCTTAGCAATATCCTAGCCTCTCATGCCCAAGATTGTTAATGAAAGGAGGTAACAGTTCTTTTATATTAGCAATATTATATCTGCTGCAAACGCTGATGCAGCAGATGCAAACGAGATGCAAACGCTCTGTTCTTCAGATTTCTTTGCTGTTTTAAGGGTATCATTATCCTGACAGAGTGAGAAACGAGGGATGGTGCTGAAGGAGGGAAAAAGACAACACAATGTTTGAGTAAATTTAAAAAAATACTAAGTAGACAATAAATGCAAAAACCCCTAAAATGCATCTGTGCTTATGCAAGAAAGGAATCAGAATTAATTACTAAAATAAACACATCCAGTGAAATTAATAAATTCAATCTGTGTTCTCTGGGGTTAATATTTGGCGAAGGAACAGAGGATTTATTAGGTATTTCACAAAAGAAAAAATGTAGATGAACCATTAAAATAGAAGAGTAGCTAATAATCAGATTTGCAAAATGGATAGTAATGATAATATCCAATGTGATCAAAACTGGGAAAATGGAGTCTTCCATATATTGTTGCTAGAGGTACAAATTGGTGCAATTTTCTAGAAGGCAATTTGGTTTGTCTATTAACATTTTAAATGTGTGTGCCCTTTGATCCATTGAGTCTAATATTAGAATCTATCCCAAGGAATTAATTGAAAAGTGCACCAAAAAATTTAGGTAAAATGATGTTTATGGCATCACTTACAACAACAAACAGCTGGATAATGTCCTAAATGTCTGTCAATACAATATTAGTCATTTATTTAATGAATATACAGCCATTAAAAAGAATGAGGGAGACCCATTTGCACAGATATAGAAAGATGTTAATGTATATAATTAATTAAAAAGAAAGAAAAATAGGAAACAAGCTACCAAAAATATGTTTAGAATGCTGTGTGTGTGTGTACAGATATATGCTTAGTTTGACACGGAATACTATTATGTACTACTTTAAGCACTTTTGTGTTCTTAAATGATTTTACAATGAGCTTCTATTATATTTATAATCAGCAAAGATAAAAGATAATAAAGATATTCTAATTTTGGAAGAATAAAAGAATATGCACATAATTGGTCATTTTTAAAATTGGGTTGTGGACAGTCATTTAGTCAAGTTTTGTAAAACACTGAGAAAAATTTTTCCTCCTTTTATTCTATGTAATGTTAGCGTTAAATTTTGCAAGTTATTGTTGACAGTATGCAATCACAGTAAGAATATCCTGACAATATAAACTCAAGAACTCTGATTCAGTGCTAATATTTTGCCTTCATTCACTCATGTTAATACATGCTCCAATGCAATAGGGTGAAATTATTTCCTAGTAACAATAACTAATACTAATGGAAATTTACCACATGCCGGGTATAAATGCTTTAACTGCATCAACTCTAACCTCATTATAACACTGAATCATAGGTGCTACTGTTATCCTTCTTTTACATATGAATTATCTGAAGTATCAAAAATTTATGTACTTGGCCCAATACTGCAGAACTAATAAGTAGTAGAATCCAGTAAGAAGCCTGATCTGAGCCCAGCACTAGCACTTTTTTTTTTAGAAGACTTAAGATCCCTTGCTTGATTTATGCTTTCAGTAGGGGGGGGAAAGTTACATTTGTAAAGCCATTTTCTGGAAATTATATAAATGAAAAGCCTTCAGAGAATCTTCTCTTTTTTTTCACATTTAGCTAAAAACCAGCATGAGAGTTAAATGCTGCACATTTAGAATATATCAAGCCCTACAGCAGAGGAGAAATCCTGAAGAAACAAACTTTTCAGCAATGAAGATGAAATGTATATGTGCTACAATGCAATGTGGAGGACCAGAGTAAAAGACAGACAGAGCCTCACACTGGAGTGGGGGTGGGGGTGTGGTGCATAGGATTAAGGGAGCTGGGACAGTGTTAAGAAAACAAATGGAGAGGATTTGCTTGACAGGAATGAAGGCTGTAGGAAGGTGGCAATACAGGACATAATTCTTGAAAGATTGGTAGTATGAATAAGTTTTATTGTTCAATGCTGAATATAAAAACACACAAACTCATTGTAGAATCTTAGAAAGAACAGAAAATCATAAAAACAACAATAAAAATCACCACATGCAGAAATAATCACATTTGGGGATGCTACCAGCTGGATACAGATTTTAACAGGCAGTGATCAGAGTGGGGAAAATTTGGGGAGAACAAAAGTAGAAGAGTGGGAAAGACAGGGCTATATTCATGTGTTATTTAAATAACTGGAACAGAAACAAGTGGCAGGTAAATCTGAAACAGTAGAGGATTTAATCATAGAAGACTTTAATGTGAGAGTGGGGGTAAGCAGTAGGGTGCTGCTGAAGGTTTTAGTGCAAAAGAAGGATATGTTTGAAACTCAGCTTAGAAAGATTAACTTGGTGGCAGCATGCAACAAAACTGGAGAAAGGAACGATGGGAGTCGAAAGCACTTAACAGTTCACTATGGTAATCTGGGGGAAAGTCATGCACGTAACCCTAAACTAAAGAGAAAATAACAAACAGAAGAGGGACAAAACAGGAAGGACACATAATTGGAGAGATAATAAAATCCTGCACATCTTTCTTAAAGTTACAACATCTCTGTGTGATAATAATTTTTATTATCTTTCATTCTATTTTTTCTGGTTTTGAAAGAGATATAATGTTTTCAGATTGTAGAACATCAATTCTGACAATCCTGTAAGAGCTGATAACTGAATTATTAAATTGCTCCATTTTTGCAACACAGTACACAAGGCAAACAGGAATGAGTTATCTTCATAAACTAAGAGGCTACAACAAGATCAAGCTTTCACAAAAATGTGGACAAAGGCCTTGATAAATATAATTTTTGCCTGAAATAAATGGGTAATAAGAATTTATCAATCTTTTTCATTTTAATTGTTGCACTAATAATAATTCAAATAATATTTCTATAAATTATGTGACTTAGAAATAATAGACAATTCAGCAACTTATTTATATTTCAATTGAAGGGGCAAATGGCGTTATGATGACAAAAGTTTAGTACCATCCCTGCATGACTGCCTTGATTTTCTTTGCATTTTTAAATATTGTCTCTTGTTTTTTTTTCATGACTTGTGCTAAATGGTGTTGTAATTCCTGCTATATTGTAGGAACTCTGGCTTCTTTTCCCAGATCTGACCTAGGAA
The DNA here is from genome assembly GCA_006408675.1 of Madoqua kirkii. Taxonomy (NCBI): domain Eukaryota; kingdom Metazoa; phylum Chordata; class Mammalia; order Artiodactyla; family Bovidae; genus Madoqua; species Madoqua kirkii. The sequence goes on along the minus strand of SJYC01138040.1, from coordinate 29,682 downwards.
ATATATGACCTCATACTTCATTTTTCTAATTTCTGATGTAGAAATTGAACTTGAAACTGTAGAAGCTGAAGAAGTCATAGAAATTGAAAAACTGAAGTCCCCATCTGTATGTGTGTTTATATATACAGTCTAGGCATTCCTGAAATGTATACTTAGTATAAACATAAGTGGAAAAATTTATCTGCTAAATTTTGCCCGGTATATTCACAGTGAACACTGCACGCATGCTTCCAGATGCCTTTGCATTCCTTATATCACTGCCCTCTGCTGTCTTAGCCAATGACTGATCAACGAGGGAGGGGAAAGCCCAGCTTCCTTGTCTAAGGTTGGAGACAGCTCCAAGGCCCAAATTACTTTTCAAAGCTCTGTGCAAAGTGAACCTTCATGGGATTTTGCCCATGGCACTCTTAGCTTCTTTCTTCTTTCCTGCCTTGCATCCCATAGCTCCTTACCACCTTCTCCCAGGAGCTCTTAATACTGTCTTAGCAGAGACATCACTTTGCCAACAAACGTCTGTCTAGTCAAAGCTATGGTTTTTCCAATAGTCATGTACTGATACCAGAGCTGGACCATAATGCAGGCTGAGCACTGAAGAATTGATGCTTTCTAACTGTGGTGTTGTAGAAGACTCTTGATAGTCCTTTGGACAGCAAGGAGCTCAGACTAGTCAATCCTAAAGGAAACCAACCCTGAATATTCATTGGAAGGACAGATGCTGAAGCGTCAATACTTTGACCACCTGATGCAAAGAGCCAACTCATTGGAAAAGACCTTGAAGCTAGGAAAGATTGAGGACCGGAGGGGAAGCGGGTGACAGAGGATGAGATGGTTAGATGTCATCGTTGACTCAGTAGACATGAGTTTGAGCAAACTCTGGGAGACAGTGAAGGACAGAGAAGCCTGGCATGCTGCCATCCACGGGACTGTAAGGAGTCAGATACAATTGAGCGACTTAGCAACAACCTGAATCCACTTCTCAGAGTCTAGTTCCGGCGAACCCAACCAAAGATGCTATAACCTAAAGAACACAAGTGAACTAGCATAAAGCTTACTGAAAGCACACTCGTCATTTTCTTTTAGAAAGCCAGGCCATGGATAGGATAAAAGCAACAAGACGACAACAGTTCAGTTCAGTTCAGTTCAGTTCAGTTCAGTTCAGCCGTTCAGTCATGTCTGACTCTATGACCCCATGAATCCCAGCACGCCAGACCTCCCTGTCCATCACCAACTCTTGGAGTTTACCCAAACTCATGTCCATTGAGTTGGTGATGCCATCCAGCCATCTCATCCTCTGTTATCCCCTTCTCCTCCTGCCCCCAATCCCTCCCAGCATCAGGGTCTTTTCCAATGAGTCAGTTCTTCACATGAAGTGGCCAAAGCACTGGAGTTTCAGCTTCAGCACCAGTCTTTCCAGTGAACAACCAGGGCTGATTTCCTTTAGGATGGACTGGTTGGATCTCCTTGCAGTCCAAAGGACTCTCAAGAGTCTTCTCCAACAACACAGTTCAAAAGCATCAATTCTTTGGTGCTCAGCTTTCTTCACAGTCCAACTCTCACATCCATACATGACCACCGGAAAAACCATAGCCTTGACTAGATGGATCTTTGTTGACAAAGTAATGTCTCTACTTTTGAATACGCTATCTAGGTTGGTCATAACTTTCCTTCCAAGGAGTAAGCATCTTTTAATTTCATGGCTGCAGTCACCATCTGCAGTGATTTTGGAGCCCCCCAAAATTAAGTCTGACACTGTTTCCACTGCTCCCCATCTATTTCCCATGAAGTGATGGGACCAGATGCGATGATTTTAGTTTTCTGAAATCTGAGCTTTAGGCCAACTTTTTCACTCTCTACTTTCACTTTCATCAAGAGGCTTTTTAGTTCCTCTTCACTTTCTGCTATAAGGGTGGCCACAGAAGTATTTGAAAAACCATAGATTCAGTAAAAGCTTCTTAATGTGCTTTTCCAGAAATATTACCATGTCAAACTTAAAAGGAGAAAACATTCAACATGATTCATCCTTTTCTTAACTAATAGCTGCCATTTACTGAATCCTTACCTATGATGACCATTGTTTTAGCACCTGTACATATCTTACACCATTTAATCCTCATAACAATTTCTGTAATGGGGGTATTTTACTTTACATTTGGTAAGAGTGTGGCTCTAAGATCACACAGCTTATCAAATACCTGAACCAGGATTCAAACCCAGATCTAATCTGACACTAAATTTCAAAATCTTTTAATCCTTTGTCTCACTGAATATTTCTTCTGCAAGAACATCTTGCAATATCATTGTGTGTTGATGTACTATTGATTTTCCTCTGAAATAGACAGGACATGAGGAGGTAATATTTATCCAGGAACTTATTCTTCATCAAAGAACTTACATTGAAGGTTTAAGGAGCAAGATTTCTCAAACCTTTTACGAAAGTCAAATTTTGTCTGGTTCTGGCTATGTTATAAAAGTGCCCTTTAAGAGGACATCAACCACTTGCTTGACCAGCTAGTATAAGAAAGATAGAAATAAATCACTATGCAAGTGCTGAGTCCAGACAGGGCTATTATGCTCAATAACCTCATAGTTACATTCAAACATAACTACTTAGATGGTTTAGCGATAACCCTGGCAAAACATTTTTCTGTGGTGGTGACTTCTGACTTCTGAAAGCTGATCAATTTATTAGATTCTTATTAAAACATGCAGTCACAAAGCATGTTTAGTTATAATGTTGTACCTTTTATCTGTAACTGTGAGAAAAATCAAGAATGTCCACCCCAAGTGTGGCACAAGGAGCTGGAGCCATTTTGCTCTTTGTGGTTAGACACAACAATATATAATTCATACTAATCTTTGGCTCTGAAAGCAGCATAACTCAGCTGGATGGCATTGTATGCATCTGGCCTTACAGAATAAAAATCCCATCTTCGCATCATGGAAACTCTTCTTTTAACCCTAGGCAGCAGATGCCTTTTATCCATAGTTCTACACCTGGTGTACCATCCTAAGGACTTTCTGTTACAACTCAAAAATTACTTGGGTGAAGAGACTCAATTTAAGAATGAATACTAACAAAGTCGAGTGAAAGCAAGAATTATGAAAGGCTGGAAAGTAGAATTTCATTTCTGTAGCAGATGATTACTTCAGAATCAGAAGTAATTCATTCCTGATCATCTCTGTAAATATGGGAAGTAATTGGATGTTATCATGGGTTGAATTATGTCCCCCCAAAAGATGCTGAGGTCTTAACTTGTAATTGTAACATTATTTGGAAACAAGGTCTTTGTAAATGACTGAATTATCCATGATACACCTATTTAGAAAGTCTGCAATTCCCATTGCTGTGCTGTGCAGTGCTAGGTCGCTTCAGTTGTGTCCAACTCCTTGTGATGCTATGGACTGCAGCCCACCAGGCTCCAAGCAAGAGTACTTGAGTGGGTTGCCATTTCCCAGCCCAGGGATGGAACCCACATCTCTTACATTTCCTGCATTGGCGGGTGGGCTCTTTATCACTAGCACAACATAGGAAGCCCCACAATTATCACTATAATTATTTACTAAGTCCCTAGCCCAGCATTCAAGCCCTCTATATTCCTGACTCTACGTACTACTTTCAACTTCATTTTCTAATAATATCATATATTATTTATCCATAGTCTAGTCAAGTTGAGTCCTCAAAGTTTATTATACACACTGAGAAAAACCCCAACTTTCTGATTCTGTTTCTACCTTTTGGCATGTCAAAAGTATCCTCTACTCTTTTCATTTATCTTAGCCCATCTTTACTCAGGGAGCAATTAACTTCCCAGAATTCCCATAAGAATTTTCCAGAATGCACAATGTGGGTAACGATCTGCTACTTTGAAATGTTATACCATTTATGGTGGTGGTTTAATTGCTAAGTTGTGTCCGACTCTTGAGACCCCATGGACTATAGCCCACCAGGCTTCTCTGTCCATGGGATTTTCCAGGCAAGAATACTGGATTGGGTTGCCATTTCCTTCACCAAGGGATCTTCTGGACCCTTGAATCAAATTGAGGTCCCTTGAATTGCAGGCGAATTCTTTACCAACTGAGCTACAAAGGAAGCCCTTTATGGCTTTATATTATTTGAGTCTTAGTCTATCTAAATGTCAGACTTGGAGAAATAAGATGTACACAAAAAAAGTCCTCATACTCTCTCCAATCACCTGGAGAAAACAAAAAGTTTGGACAATTCCTAGGTGAAGACTTATAAAAACTGCTTAATATATCAGAACACAATTCATTTGATCCATGATGTAAGATAAATAGTGCTAAAAATGTGATTTGATGAATTATTTTTGATAAAAATCTTTAATTCAAAACTTTCTAGCACTGGTTCAAGAGTTTCCTAGAGCATATAAAGAATAATATATATCAGAGAGAGAGGGAAGGACCTTGTACTCTTAGCCAAGATTTTCTACCCTTTCAATAACTCAGGTATAGCTTGTCAACTGGAAAAAACAACTAATATTTTTCTACAAATGTAGCATATGTAAGCAGGTAAGTGCTTAATAGGAACCATATTTTCCTACCCTGCCTGCTTTCTAAATATATAGATCAGCATAAGGGGAAATGTTCAAGAATACATTAAGTTTGAAGAGTGCTTCACATACCCAAATATACTTTTTTCCTTGATGGTGATCGCAGCCATGAAATTAAAAGACGTTTACCCCTTGGAAGTAAAGTTATGACCAGCCTGGATAGCATATTCAAAAGCAGAGACATTACTTTGCCAATGAAAGTCCATCTAGTCAGGGCTATGTTTTTTCCAGTAGTCAGGTATGGATGTGAGAGTTGGACTGTGAAGAAAGCTGAGCACCAAAGAATTGATGCTTTTGAACTGTGGTGTTGAAGAAGACTCTTGAGAGTCCCTTGGACTGCAAGGAGATCCAACCAGTCCATTCCAAAGGAGATCAGCCCTGGGATTTCTTCAGAGGGAATGATGTTGAAGCTGAAACTTCAGTACTTTGGCCACCTCATGCAAAGAGTTGACTCATTGGAAAAGACTTTGATGCTGGGAGGGTTTGGGGGCAGGAGGAGAAGGGGACAACAGAAGACAAGATGGCTGGATGGCATCACCGACTCAACGGACATGAGTTTGAGTGAACTCCGGGAGTTGGTGATGGACAGGGAGGCCTGGCGTGCTGTGATTCATGGGATCACAAAGAGTCAGACACGACTGAGCTACTGAACTGAACTGAGTACATTTTCCAGTCTAAGTTGACTGTATCTCCTTGGCCCTGGAAAAGTCAGTAGCTGAGTGTCCAGGTTAAAATATGAACTAAAGTTTTGTTACTGACACAGTAACAGTGTATTTCTATAAACTATGTCTCATTCTCTACAAATGAAGGAACTGACTGCACATGAGCCTTTGTAAAGATTGCCAGTTTATTTCCTTGTGGGGGAAATAGTGTACCACTTTTGCACAGACTATCCTATTCCATTGGTGAGAATCAAATCACGATCTTTATACGCAAGGTTTGTAAACCTGAGTTTACAAAGCTGCCAGGAAACATGAGGGAGTCCCAGCAATCGAGACTGAGAGAATATTAGCTGATTAAACAGTCAGCTCATTCTCGTAACTGCTTTCAAGATTCCTACGTTCATTACTAAGCTTTTGAGATGATCACTGAATTGTCACCAAACTCATTAAACACACCTTATGATTTTTTTCTCACTTTATGCACTGTATATACAGAAAATCCACAAATCTAGCACAATATTTTAATATAATTTATATGGTTTTGCTTGGATCTGTGATAAGCAAGATGTTATTGTGTGTGTGTGTCCTTAGGTTCATCTTTTTGAAACTGTTTTATTTCAGAGTTAATTTTTTAAATGCAAAACTACTTTAACTTTTACACTTTTATCCTGTGCTTTTCACTAATGATATGGGAAAGGAATTTTTTTTTACATTACTTTGCCAATGAAAGTCCATCTAGTCAGGGCTATGTTTTTTCCAGTAGTCAGGTATGGATGTGAGAGTTGGACTGTGAAGAAAGCTGAGCACCAAAGAATTGATGCTTTTGAACTGTGGTGTTGAAGAAGACTCTTGAGAGTCCCTTGGACTGCAAGGAGATCCAACCAGTCCATTCCAAAGGAGATCAGCCCTGGGATTTCTTCAGAGGGAATGATGTTGAAGCTGAAACTTCAGTACTTTGGCCACCTCATGCAAAGAGTTGACTCATTGGAAAAGACTTTGATGCTGGGAGGGTTTGGGGGCAGGAGGAGAAGGGGACAACAGAAGACAAGATGGCTGGATGGCATCACCGACTCAACGGACATGAGTTTGAGTGAACTCCGGGAGTTGGTGATGGACAGGGAGGCCTGGCGTGCTGTGATTCATGGGATCACAAAGAGTCAGACACGACTGAGCTACTGAACTGAACTGAGTACATTTTCCAGTCTAAGTTGACTGTATCTCCTTGGCCCTGGAAAAGTCAGTAGCTGAGTGTCCAGGTTAAAATATGAACTAAAGTTTTGTTACTGACACAGTAACAGTGTATTTCTATAAACTATGTCTCATTCTCTACAAATGAAGGAACTGACTGCACATGAGTCTTTGTAAAGATTGCCAGTTTATTTCCTTGTGGGGGAAATAGTGTACCACTTTTGCACAGACTATCCTATTCCATTGGTGAGAATCAAATCACGATCTTTATACGCAAGGTTTGTAAACCTGAGTTTACAAAGCTGCCAGGAAACATGAGGGAGTCCCAGCAATCGAGACTGAGAGAATATTAGCTGATTAAACAGTCAGCTCATTCTCGTAACTGCTTTCAAGATTCCTACGTTCATTACTAAGCTTTTGAGATGATCACTGAATTGTCACCAAACTCATTAAACACACCTTATGATTTTTTTCTCACTTTATGCACTGTATATACAGAAAATCCACAAATCTAGCACAATATTTTAATATAATTTATATGGTTTTGCTTGGATCTGTGATAAGCAAGATGTTATTGTGTGTGTGTGTCCTTAGGTTCATCTTTTTGAAACTGTTTTATTTCAGAGTTAATTTTTTAAATGCAAAACTACTTTAACTTTTACACTTTTATCCTGTGCTTTTCACTAATGATATGGGAAAGGAATTTTTTTTTTAAAGCTAGCTACACCAAAAAGCATGAAGACTGAGCAAGCCATAATCTTCCTAATAATAGATATCCTATAATCAACAGAAATATTACATAAAACTGTTTCCATTTCTATACATTTATAGATGGTTCAAGACAATGTCTTTTTCATTGTTAATTTTAAGTTGCACACAAGCAGATGAGAAAGGGCGGGGAGACCATTACTGTCTGAGAGAATTCATGTCTTTCATGTAGGGGTGAAATAAGAACTACATCCTGAGGTCTCTTGGAAAGAAGCCACTTATCTTCCCCAGGGGTCTAGTGGGGTTTCCTGAGCTTTTTCCTGGCAATAGTCAACTGTTGTTTATGGGACCATGCCAAGACGCCATGGGGTTCAGGAACTTTCATTTGGACGAATGGCCTGTCTGGCTCTCTCCTTGGTGCTGGCTCTTTCCAAGGCACTTGCTTCTCCAGGCTTTGTTTTACTAAGTCAGGCTGGAAAAAGGCCACTCTGCATGGTCCTTAATGGATTAACATCCACAAATTATTTCTTGGCTTTGTTACCTCGACCTGATCCACCTCAATACAAAGCTTTCCTAAATTGCTGCAACCTTGCGGTATCTAACTCCTGTCTTTCCCTTGGTACTCAGCACACTTTGTGGGGCTTCACAATCCAGTTTGTGTGTGGTTTGGTTTCTACAGGGTTTGTTAGCCATTTTTGAAAAAGCAGAGACATTAATTTGCCAACAAAGTCGGTCTCGTCAAAGCTATGGTTTTTCCAGTGGTCATGTATGGATGTGAGAGTTGGGCTGTGAAGAAAGCTGAGCACCAAAGAATTGATGCTTTTGAACTGTGGTGTTGGAGAAGACTCTTGAGAGTCCCTTGGACTGCAAGGAGATCCGACCAGTCCATTTTGAAGGAGATCAACCCTGGGATTTCTTTGGAAGGAATGATGCTAAAGCTGAAACTCGAGTACTTTGGCCACCTCATGTGAAGAGTTGACTCATCGGAAAAGACTCTGATGCTGGGAGGCAGGAGGAAAAGGGGACAACAGAGGATGAGATTGCTGGATGGCATCACCGACTCAATGGCCGTGAGTTTGAGTGAACTCCAGGAGACGGTGATGGACAGGGAGGCCTAGCGTGCTGCGATTCATGGGATTGCAAGGAGTCAGACACGACTGAATGACTGAACTGAACTGACTGATCATATCCTGAAAATATTTGAGATCACAGGTCTAGGTGTGTGGCCCACCATCTCAAGTACATTAGATTTACCCTTTCTTTTCTTTTTAAATAATTGCATAAAACTTCTGATTCTTCACTGTTTCCTTCAGTGTTCTTTCTCTCTCTTTCTCCCAGATACTAATGCACACACACACAAACCACCAGGAGCTTCATACACATATGCTCATCTTTCAGTAGGGTTCTAAGAGTAGAGGTTAAGAGTACAGATTGTGAAGCTAAACTGATCAGTTCCTAAACCAGGCCCCATAATTAATATCTATGCAACTACTACTTCCGCTACTAAGACGCTTCAATTGTGTTCAACTCTGTGGGACCCCATAGACGGCAGCTCACCAGGCTCCCCCGTCCCTGGGATTCTCCAGGCAAGAAGACTGGAGTGGGCTTGCCATTTCCTTCTCCAGTTTTCCTTTAAAATTGGAGGAAGTTACAGTTCAGTACACACAGGCAAAGTCGTATCCAACTCTTTGTGACCTCATGGACTATAGCCCACCAGGCTCCTCTGTCCATGGAATTCTCTAGGCAAGAGTACTGGAGCACGTTGCCATTCCCTTCTCCGGGGAATCTTCCTGATCCAGGGATCAAACCCAGGATCTCCTGCATTGCAAGCAGATTCTTTACTACCTGAGCCACCAAGAAAGCCCTTTCACACACAGGCAAAGGAGCCACAGGGGCCTCCTGAAACCTGAAAATCATTCTCCTGATCCTTTAATGCAAGATATAAAAAAGTTTCCTATCTAACATCTCTTTTCTGTTGAAAGAAATCTGATAGATTGCAACAGTGAGCAATTTTGTTAGTATCTCTTTGCCTCAGTTTCCTCATCTACAAAATGGAGATGATAATAAAAACTATCTGCATAGTTTGTTAGAGTCAACCATGTAAAACATCTAAAAGAACTTCTGGCTTCAAGTAATTTGTCAATATTGTCCACTATTATTATTTTGGAGTGGCTTAGGTAAGATGTGACTTCTCCTTCTCTGGATCACCAAATCAGATCGAATTTCCCAAATGTTCAATTTCAACTCATTGAAGAAGTGGCCCTGAAAACAGAGGCAAGAATCTAATCAAAAATGCTCGATGCTTTTCTTTTTAATGGAGAGGGTACAAATTGCCGACATTTAGCTATTTAATAGAAACGATGCTAGTCATAAAACAGCAACTGACTTAATTAAATACATTTATTTGAACTGAAGAGAAGTTTATAAATGCTTTATAATTTGAATTTTATATGACTTTGCACAGTCACTTCTCTTGAAAGCTGGTATCTGGAATGTTTTGTCTAAGGAGCTACTCTTGGATACATAAAAATATTAGTGAATCACAGTAGAATAAGACCAAGGAAAAGATAATCTTTAGGTGCTATAGTTTGGTGCTAAAATGATGCTCTCTGTTGCTTCATCTTTGCATTATTTATTGGTTTTCCTCATGAAAAGCTTGCTAATGGGTAAAATAGCAAATCATCAAATGCTCAGTATTTTACATGGTTTTGAAAGGATCTAAAGTAATGGAATTAGAAGATGTTTGCTCCTTGGAAGAAAAGCTATGAGAAACCTACACAGTGTATTAAAAAGCAGAGACATTACTTTGATGATAGTATAATCAATGCTAGGTTTTGCTAGTAGTCATATATCGAGTGAGAATTTGATCATAAAAAAGGTTGAACACCGAAGAAAAGATGCTTTTGAACTGTGGTGTTGGAGAAGACTCTTGAGAGTCCCTTGGAAATCAGGAAATCAAACCTGTCAGTCCTAAAGGAAATCAATCCTGAATATTCATTGGAGGGACTGATGCTGAACCTGAAGCTCCAATACTTTAGCAACCTGATGCAAAGAGCCAACTCACTGGAAAAAAACCCTGATGCTTGGAAAGACTGAAGGCAGGAGGAGAAGGGGATGACAGAGGATGAGATGGTTGGATGGCATCACTGACTCAACAGACACAAGTTTGAGCAAGCTCCGGGAGACGGTGAAGGACAGGAAAGCCTGGAGTGCTGCAGTCCATGGGTCTCAAAGAGTCAGACATGACTGAGCAACCGAACAACAAATTCTGTACAGTGTTACAAACCTCTGTCTGTAGTTCTTCAGGCACTCTATCAGATCTAATCCCTTAAATCTATTTTTCACTTCCACTATATAATAATAAGGGATTTGACTTAGGTCATACCTGAATGGTCTAGTGGTTTTTCCTACTTTCTTTAAGTCTGAATTTGATAATGAGAACTTCATGATCTGAGCCATAGTCAGTTTCCTAGTCAGTTTTTGCTGACCATATAGAGTTCTCCATCTTCAGCTGCAAAGAATATAATCAATCTGATTTCGGTGTTGACCATCTGGTGATGCCCATGTGTAGAGTCTTCTCTTGTATTGTTCGAAGAGGGTGTTTGCTATGACCTTGGGAAACTCTGTTAGCTTTTGCCCTGCTTCGTTTTGTACTCCAAGGCCAACTTGCCTGTTACTGCAGGTATCTCTTGATTTCATACTTTTGCATTCCAGTCCCCTATGATGAAAAGGACGTCTTTTGGGGGGTGTTAGTTCTAGAAGGTTTTGTTGGTCTTAATAAAGCCATTCAACTTCAGATTCTTCAGCATTAGTGGTTGGGGCACAGACTTGGATTTCAGCGATATTGAATTCCTTGCCTTGGAAACAAAGATCAATTCTGTCACTTTTGGGATTGCACCCAAGTACAGTATTTTGGAATTTTTTGTTGACTATAAGGGCTACTCCATTTCTTCCTTCTCTTGAAGACTTTTTTAAGATTTTATTGCAAGGCATATATATCAGCAATATGAGCTGCATAGTCAGTCGTGTGTGACTCTGCAACCCACAGTCCATAGCCTGCCAGGCCCGTCTGTCAATTGTTTCAGTTTTTTATTGTTGAAGAAAGTTCTTCTTTCTCCTTCACTTTTGAAGATTGAGGTTAAGAAGACTTCCCTGGTGGCTCAGATGGTAAAGCATCTGCCTACAATACAGGAGACCCAGGTTTGATCTCTGGGTCAGGAAGATCCCCTGGAGAAGGAAACGGCAACCCACTTCAGTACTCTTGCCTGGAAAATGCCATGGACAGAAGAGCCTGGTAGGCTACCATCAGACATGACTGAGCGACTTCACTCACTTTGAAGGTACAAAGTGAGGGGTACAAAATTCTGTGTTGGTATTCTTTTTTCCCCAAAACTTTGAATGCTTTGTGCTATTCTCTTCTTGCTTGCATTGTTTTTTCAGATGTAATTCTGATCTTTGCTCCTCTATAGATATTTTTCCTCCTCTGGCTTCTTTCAAGATTTTCTCATTTTTGATTTTCTGAAACCTGAAGGTGAAATGTCTTGGCGTAGGGTTTTGTTGTTATTTTTTAACTCTTAATTCTTCTTGGTATTCTCTGAGCTTCCTGGATCTATGATTTGCTGTCAGTAATTAATTTGAGGAAATTCTCAGTTATTATGCCTTCAAATATTATTCTGTGCCTTTCTTTTCTTGTTACTCCGATACACATATATTAAGCCTTTTGCAACAGTCTCACAGTTTTTTGATATTTTGTTGTCTTTTTCAGTCTTTTTTCTCTTTGGTTTCTATGGGGAGTTACTATGTCAGATTCCCAAGCTCAGAGATTCTTTCCTCAGCCTTGTCCAGTCTACTAAAGAATTCATCAAAGGTATTGCTTGCTTTCTGTTACAAATAGTGTTTCCAATTTTTAGCACTTCTTTTTGATTCTTTCTTAGAATGTCCATCTCTTCACTTACATTATCTACCTGTTCTTGCATTTGTCTATTTTTTTTTTAAAGCCCTTAGCTTATTCACCATAGCTTGAAACCACTTTAGTATAATAATTCAAACATTCTTGGCATACTTGATCCTGATTCTGATGCTTGTTTAGTCTCTTCAAGCAGTGTTGTTGCTTTTTATTGTGCCTTGTAATTTTTTGATGAAAGATGGACACAATAAACTGGATGAGACTATGGTAACTAGGCCCTTAGCAATGTGTGGTAAGGTTTGTGGGAGGGGAAGCATGTTCTAGTCCTGTGATAGGTTTGTCTTTTGACAAGCCTGACCCTGGGCTGTGAACCTCACCAGTGCTTCTCAGGTTTTTCCCTACTTTAGGTGGGACAGTATGGCTAGAGGGGACTGCAGTAGGCTCTAATAAAACCTCATCGGGTTAGGCTTTGGTAAAGCCTTTCTCCTAAGGGCAGCTCTTACTAAGAAGAACAAAATGCTCTGGTGTATTTCAGAGTGGTTCTCTTTCCCCTCCCTCTGCTGGAACATGAGGGGAGTTTTCTCTGTTATTCTGTGTGAGGACATGGTAGACCTCCTATGACTGGGTCCCACTGGAGTTCCTAACCATCAGATTTGTCCACCCTGCGTCTCCAATCCTATAGAGATTTCTGCTTAGGTAAGTTATATTCCATGTACTCTCCCACTGACCTCTCTCCAATTTCGGGGGCAGTAGTTTGGAGAAGGCAATGGCACCCCACTCCAGTACTCTTGCCTGGAAAATCCCATGGACGGAGGAGCCTGGTAGGCTGCAGTCCATGGGATCGCGAAGAGTCAGACACGACTGAAGTGACTTAGCAGCAGCAGCAGTTTGCTCTATGATCTCCTTTTCAAATGAATCTAAAAAGAATTGCTGATTTTTCAGTTCAGGTCTTTTTCTTTTTGTTAGGATGGAGTGGCAACTTCCAAACTTCTTACACACTGATGGGAAACCACAAGTCTCAATTCATTACCACTTCAGTGGTTAATATCTAAATTTCAAGAAAAGAATTAAACATAGATATTTTGCTGGTGATAGCTGTGAAAATAGAAATTTTAGGTAAAGTCTGATCTTGAATTACATTAGTTTAATAAATGTTTGAAGAACATATTGAGGGGAGTTTGGAAAATATTTTCTTTGTGAGAATATATCATAGAAGCAGACATTCAATTAGAAGAGAAGTAACATAAGGTAAATTATGACTTCTGTATTGACTAATGCTGACTAATGACTAACCCTTATTTCTTTTATTTTGAGAAATTAATATCTGAGCCTTTTCTCATGATTTTCATGTAATGGAAAAGTAATATTGACACCTTAATTCTAATATGGAAAATATTCATATGGGTGCTTGCACTTCTAATTACTGGGAAAGGAATGTGTTATCTTTCATGGCAAAACTGTCTTTTTGTTGCAGTCACTGTGGTTGGTATTGATCCTTGGGAGCAGGCAGCATGTGGCACAGCTTGACCTCTCAGATCAGGCAGATTAAGAGCATTCTATTTTCCACCCAGTCAATGCAGGGCCCATGGTTAATGATTACTTAGAGCATAAATCCCACAGCTGATTTGCTGTCATTTGGAAATGATCAGAGCCCATGTCCAGCAAAATCTGGCAGTGACATTTTTGGCAAGCTCTTTCAATAACAGATGCTTTCAGAAGAGAGAGAGCAAGCCAGGATGAGCGGATAGGGTTTGGGTGGGGGAAGTGGAATCTGAGTATATTTCACATAAAATTTATTTTGCTTATCATTCAACCACGCACCTTCATTCTTTCAAAACAATGGGTTGATATTGGAGTCCTGAGGGTGATCATACATTACACGTCACTATGAGGATGGAAACGTATTGCCCGCTTTCTTATTCCAGGTACACAGTTGTGAATTCTATCTCCATAGCATTGTCAGAAGTGCACTGTAATAATTTCAACTACTTCAGGCAATAACGTGTTTAAAATATTCATCAGGAGAGTTTTTTAGGTCAGTAAAAAGGGAAATTGGCAATGCCCATCTTTCTTAAAATAGAGAAGAGGATATAGAGGAGAGAATTAAGGTGAAGAGTCATAAGAGAATATGAAATTCCCCACAGTAGTAAGTGTCTGGTGATTATCTCATCCCTCTGTTCATTGTTTCTATTGTTACTTTTTCTTTCTTTCTCTTCGCTTATCTCACCTCACATTCAAACTATGCGTGCTGGTATGCGATAGACACGATGTGTATCTACTGGTTAAAGGGGTTGGGCTGAGCTGCGGTGGACTAAGCTTTCTAGTCTGCAAGTTTTCTTGATGGCTTTCATCAAACCCTAGAGACCTATGTGTGTGCTTAGTTGCCCAGTCATGTCCAACTCTTTGTGACTCCACTGGCAGGATGGAGCCCACCAGGTTCCTCTGTCCATGAGGATTCTTCAGGCAAGAATACTGGAGTGGGTTGCTATGCCCTCCTCCAGGGGATCTTCCCAACCCAGGGATCTAACCCAGGTCACTCGCATTGCAGGTGGGTTCTTTACCATCTGAGGCACCGGGGCAGCCCAGTGACTTATATTATCTTACATTTGAGATTTGCTCCAAAAAACACAATGTATGCAACTAGATAACTGAGCAAAATTTCAAGGGAGTCAGAGATACCTTTTGATCCTGCTCATTTTTGTTTTTTGACCTCTTGCTTTCTTGCCTGTCAGTTACACAGATCCCCAAGAGTGGCCTGTCTATAGCTATCCAAATCTACCAACTCTACCAAAGGCTGCTCTTAACCAAGGGATATACTCCAAAATTAACCTCTAATGTTGAGACAGCTCACCTATGATCTATATTATTATTATTCTCTGAGCTCTGCTAATGTCAAGACTATATTTATTTGGACCTATGATTATATTCATAGGGCTTCCCTGGTGGCTCAGTGGTACAGAATCCGTCTGCCAATGCAGAAGACACAGGTATAATTCCTGGGTCAGGAAGATCTCCTGGAGAAGGAATTGGCAAATCACTCTAGAATTCTTGCCTGGGAAATCCCATAGACAGAGGAGCCTAGCAGGCTACAATCCAAGGAGTCTCAAAATAATCAGACACGACTTAATGACTAAACACCAAATGTATAATCATAGCCATCTTTATGAATGGCTGACAGGCAACTCTTTCTGAAGTATCCACATGTAAAATGAGTACCTATTAGAACAAATTATTCTTGAATAATAGCGTGCTAGATTGGAAGATGAGGAAAGAGTACATCTATAAGACTTTTGATAATTTTTCTCCTCTTGTGATGTATGAATCAGTATAGTATAGCTTATGCAGACTCAGTCCTGTCTGACTCTTTATATCCCTATGAACTGTAGCTCACCAGGCTCCTCTGTCCATGGCATTTTCCAGACAAGAATACTGGAGTGGGTTGCCATTTCCTTCTCTAGAGGATCTTCCTGACCCAAGGATGGAACATGCATCTTTTTCCATCTCCTTCATTGGCAGGCAGGTTCTTTACCAACCGAGCCAAATAGCTATTAAAATGACCTAAATATATATATATATATATATATATATATAAATAAAGACCAATATGGAAAAACTACCATCATTGACATGCAGCTTTCATCAGACCCAAGTCAGCAGCTCTATGTGTTGCCATCTCCCAGGAAGTGGGAAGAAAAAGAAAAAATACATATTGTTTTTACTCCCATTCCATTGACCAACCCAGAGTCACAGGAACTCACAAACTGCACAGGAGTCTAGGAAACATATTCCCTAGTGAAGAAAACATATTCTTATACAAATTACCATGCTTTAAAGATTGTGACCATTACATCACCAAAGAAAAAAGAGACTGGTTAGTTTTAGATAAAAATAAGCACTACAGCACTGTTTTTGTAAAATGAATGTGAAATTTGGTCCAGAAGACACAGTACCATTAGATAGATTTGATGTTAGTTCAACTATATTACTCAGAGAGTTTTGATTCCTACTATGATTGCAATCTGATAAGGTTATTTCTTGAGGTGAGTCAAGAAAAGCTCCACGTGAGCATGAACCCATGTACCGCAAAAAACAAAGACAGAGAATGTGTTCTCATCAGCTTTGAAGATGACATAAATGTGGTGGAGAAATCAATTCACAAAATGACAGAATCCAAATTTCATAAAATACTGGCAGGCTGAAATTAAAAAGATGGGAATTAATAAATATTGAATGGAAAGTGGCTTTAAGCTCAAAACAACTCTACAAATACAGAATGATTTAGCAATTCGTGTATTAAAGATAGGAGTTTCCTTAATCATAATCCAATAAACATTGGATTATGTACTGAGGCACAGCTGCCCAAGAGCTAAAAACATTTTTTTTTAAATGGCAAGTAATGATTCTACTGAATTCTGCATCGAATTGGATACATCTATACCACTGTTATTAAGATAAATACCAAATTTGGAGGGGGCTTCAATAACACTGAGCACATATATGAAAAGACATTTACTTCATATCTGGAATGACTGAAAGAACTATGAATATTTTGAAGAAGACAAGGCTTATGAGAAACAACAAATGATGACAAATCATCAAGTCATTGAAGAACTATCAAAAGAATATATAATCCTCTAGGATCAAACTGGAATATTTGGATTATACAGAGAAAGATTTTCAATTAAGTCTAGGAAAGTTATTTCCAATAATAAAACTTTCAAAATGGTATACTTTTGGGGGAAGCAATATGTCTAATCTATATTCTTCCATAACATTCAAAGTTTCTACCAATTCAGAGATTCCATAATATCATTACATATTTTTTGAGCAAAGTGATTCCTTTAGCTGCACATATATATATAGTTATACTGCTATATATACTAACATGCTCATAATTAGTGCATTAGAAATAAGATAAATGGCAAGGGTTTACTGTGTAGACAAGGAACTATATTCAGGATCTTGTAATAACCTATAATGGAAACCTCAGATATGTAGATGATACCATTCTAATGGCAGGAAGTGAAAAGGAACTAAAGAGTCTCTTGGTGAGAATGAAAGAGGAGAGTGAAAAAGCTGGCTTAAAACTCAACATTCAAAAAACTAAGATCATGACATCTGGTCCCACCACTTCAGGCAAATAGAAGGGAAAAAGTGGAAGCAGTGACAGTTTTTATTTACTTGGGCTCCAAAATCACTGCAGATAGTGACTACAGCCACAAAATTAAAAGACATTTGCTTCTTGGAAGGAAAGCTATGACAAACCTAAACAGAATATTAAAAAGCAGAGACGTCACTTTCCCAACAAAGGTCTAAGTAGTCAAAGCTATGGTGTTTCCAGTAGTCGTATACGGATGTGAAAGTTGGACCATAAGGAAGGCTGAGCAAGGAAGAATTGATGTTTTCAAACTGTGGTGCTGAAAAAGGCTCTTGAGAGTCCCGTGGACTGCAAAGAGATCAAACTAGTCAATCCTAAAGGAAATCAACCCTAAATATTCATTGGAAGGACTGTTGCTGGAGCTGAAACTCCAATATTTTGGCCACCTGATGCAAAGACCTAACTCATTGGCAAGACCCACATGCTCTGAAAGATAGAAGGTAAAAGGAGAAGGGGAAACAGGATGAGATGGTTAGATATCATTACTGTCTCAATGGCCATGAATTTGAGCAAACTCCAGGAGACAGTGGAGGACAGAGGAGCCTGGCATGCTGCAGTACATGGGGTGGCAAAGTGTCATACACAACTTAGCAACTGAACAAAAACATAATGGGAAAAATACTAAAAAGAATTTATATGTGTGTGTATATATATGTATTGTGTGTGTATCACTAAATCACTTTGATGTTCACCTGAAAGTAACACAATATTGTAAATCAAATATAGTTCAGTAAAATAAATAAATGTAAATGATTCTTCTTCCATGAGTAACCTAAAAAATTTCTCTATGAATTACAAAGATAATTGAAAATTGATATCCAAAGCTGATATGTGAAAGCACTGTGCCAGTCTTCTATAGATAAGGTGAAATATTGAGGCTTAGAGCTCATTATGAGTGTAAAACTGTACAAAAGTGATCAACCCTATATATCAGCATATTATTCATCTAGGTACAAGGAGGATCACACAGTTCTCTAATTCCAAATGACAATTTCAGAATGTGAATGCATCAGTGGATATTGGCAAAGAAAAGTGATACCTGAAGTATCCTTTAAGCTTCAGATTTTTGTTATTCACCTGAAAAGTCATAGTCAAAACATTATAAAATTTATATTCATTGAACCAGAAAGGAAATTATGGGATCATATTATATATTTCAGCTATATGGGCATCATTTTATAATACCTCTCAAAACAGAACTTCAGAAATATCTTAAACCTCCCTCCCTTGACTCTGCTAGTCAAAGTTAATTATTCATACTTCGGTGTTCCTGTGGTGTCTCATATATATGTTCATTATAGCACTAATCACATTGAACTTACTACTACTACTAAGTCGCTTCAGTCGTGTCCGACTCTATGTGACCCCACAGATGGTAGGTAGCCCACCAGGGTCCCTCGTCCCTGGGATTCTCCAGGCAAGAACACTAGAGTGGGTTGCCATTTCCTTCTCCAATGCATGAAAGTGAAAAGTGAAAGAGAAGTCGTTCAGTCGTGTCTGACTCTTAGCGATCCCATGGACTGCAGCCCACCAGCCTCCTCTGTCCATGGGATTTTCTAGGCAAGAGTACTGGAGTGGGGTGCCATTGCCTTCATAAAATTTAAGCATGTTGTTTTCCATGTTGAGTAGTGCTACAGACTATGTAAAAGGGAATTCTGTTTCTTCAATGTGATCCACATTCTCATATCACTTCTATCATTTCTTTGTTGTTCAGTGAATTATGCCAAACATTATTCTGGGCACTAGGTATGGCTCACGGGAGGTACTTGAGGAATAAACATAAAAACACATCTTTACAACTCAAAAAGATATACACTGTTTTAATAAGGAAATATGTATTATCTGAAAATCAGAGAGACTTCACAGAGAAAGTAGCATTTCAGATGAGCTGGGAGAAAAGGTAAGATTTTGCAGTTAGAGGCTTCAAGGAGGGTGCGGAGGCATCGCAGGCACATGGCAATGCAATTATACCACCTCATTTCACCATTAGCTTTTGAGTTTCTCAGAGCCAGAGATAGCATCTTACTCACTGTGTTAGCTTGCTAGGGCTACTGTAACAAGGTACTACAAACTGGATACAAACCAAAGAAATGCATTGTCTCACAGTTCTGGAGACTAGGAGTCCAAATTGGAGTTTTTATCCAGGTCATGTTTTCTATGGAGCATCTACAGGAGGATCTTGTCTTGCCTTTTCCAGCTTGGGGTACCACACACATTCCTTGGCTTATGGCAACATAGCTTCAGTCTCCGCTCTGTCTTCAGTGGCCATCCTCTCTTCTCTGTATGTCTGTGTGCCTTCACATGGCGTTCAATTCTTTCTGTGTGTCTATGCCATGATTTCCTATTCTTATAAGGACATCATTTACATTGGATTAGGGCCCACCCTAATGACATCATCTTAACTTGATGACTGCTGCAAAGACTCTATTTCCAAATAAGTTCACATTCACAGTTACCCAAGATTAATATTTCAGCATATCTTTTGGGGGGACACAATTCAATCCATAACAATCAAATTTACAATGTAAATATGTATCAATCAATCTACTAATTCTTGGCACCTGGTACGCACTGGCTAAATAAAATGTTCTTTCTTATATCCTACTGAAATCCTCACATTGTCATTTAAAATTATCTAATTTACTATTGATTCAGGAAAACTGAGAAATAAATGATTACTATCATATGAAAATATTTGACATGCTTGAAAGTTGTATCGTCACACTTAGCCATGTATTTCTCCAATTAAACTATTCAAATACTTTTTCCTATAAATCCTAGTTTATAGCTCTTTAATCATCTTTGTTACCACACTCTGTATTCCAACATGAACTTATAGTTTATCCAATCATAAATACATTTTAGGCTATTTCAGACATTCAAAAGATTTACTATGCAATATCATTTTTCCTAAACTCCTGTTTCCTTTTCTTTGTAACATTTTGTCTATGTAGTTAACATGGAGACACTAAATGCTTTATAATAACTTTTGGGTTTGAATTTGAGAATCCCAGGGATGGGGGAGCCTGGTGGGCTGCCGTCTATGGGGTCGCACAGAATCAGACACACTGAAGCGACTTAGCAGCAGCAGCAATGAGAAATTATCAAAACTATGGCTAGAAAATTCATCTGTAAACTTGATGATTTTTTTATACTTTAAA
The DNA here is from genome assembly GCA_006408675.1 of Madoqua kirkii. NCBI lineage: Eukaryota > Metazoa > Chordata > Mammalia > Artiodactyla > Bovidae > Madoqua > Madoqua kirkii. Next base: position 9,331 of record SJYC01138040.1, on the reverse strand, counting down.
ATGAGAAGGGTCATATTGAAAATTGCTGAAGTTGACCTGACATGTTTCACCTAACCTCCACAGATAACTTTTCAGTTGTGTTTTATTAAATTCTGTAAGTCACAGCACTCTCTCTCAATTCAGGGCTCTCCGCTACCTATGGGTCTTATTTTACATCAGGAACAACTGAACTTCATACCTATATTTGCCTCCCTTCTGGATCCTTCCTCCTGAGTTTATTAACACCATCCAGCAACTACTTGGAAGACATACTGCCAGAAAAAATAAACGTTTTCTGCAAGGAGCAAAAAAGCTTTCTATTCCCATATGTCAGCACTGCAGAGCAGGCCTATTGCCAAAAACTAATAGCATTTAAACAATAGTTCATTCAGGTGAGAGTTATGAAAATGCTCCTCTTCTGAGATGATTCACTAGATCTTATTATTCAAAAGTGAGAATAAAACTGGTTGATTGTACATCTAAAACTGAACTCATTGAAAACGAAGCCAGAGATCTGATTCCTAGTCCAAGTTTCTCACATGACCTCAGCATCTCCATTTTCTCACATGCAAAATTAAGAGAAAACAGTCTTTTACCTACTGATTATGAGGATAAAGAGAAATCACAAGCAGAATCACTAGACTGTAAGGTGCTGAGCATATTTCAGATGTTAATATTCCAACTCAGAATTTTAAAAAAGCTAAAATCTATAAATCAAGAAAATGACAAAAGAGCATCATTGCTGATTAACGGTTACTCACCACTCTGTGTCTGCACTTGGGGAAATTATTTGTTTATGTTCTCTTTGTGTGTGGACTTTCAACCCAGAATATAGTATGAAAATTTCATATTATTATTGCCTAACATTTTTTCTGATAAATCTTTTCCCCACAATACTTTGTGGGAGAGAACTATATGCTGTTGAGTTCAAGGTCATAGAAAGTCACATAGCCAACTTTCTGGGCTGAGGAGTAATAAACTCAGCACAGCACTTTCTCCTGGTTTGAGACTTAACATCTGTTGCCATCTAGAAATGAAAATACAACTTTGTGTATAGAATTTAAACACGTGGAACCAGCTAAGACTGTAATAAGGAAAAGTAAAAACGATTGTTAACACTGAACCTTGTTTTAGTACAAAATTATCAATAAAGTTGATGAAGGTCACCTGAGTAAATGTTTTGACATAGTCTTGACCGACAAACCTAGACCAACTACAAGACAACTGAAGTATAAGTAGTGAATGCATGATTTTTATTTTATTGATATTTTAGCTTCCCTATATTTCCTAATTTTCTTATAATGGACACCACTTACCTGTGAAATCTAAATAAATAATTTAATTGATTGATTAATCACTACCCAATCTTGAAGGCCAAACATTAACACCATATCCTTCACGAAGCCTTTAGCAACTCCTAGGTCAACAATAATAGCATTCCTGTTTGAATTAAAGCTATGTGATAACATTTTATTTTTCTTACAAACTCAAAAATTGCTTACACAGATTCAACAATGAATGTTCAGGGTCTGTATTAGGTTTATATTTGTATGCACTTGTATGTCTAGCACAGTGCCTTGTAATAAATATTTACTGAATTTGTTGAATTGAGAAGGTCATGATGACAAAACATGATAAATCATTGGCACCAACTACAACCATTTGGTCTTATTTGATTATAGAATGAGAAACCTAACATATGAGGTGGGAGAGGTTTTTTAAAAGCATTTGAAAATACACTTTGAAAGAGGTATTAAAATGAATGAACAGCCAGTTGGAGTTTTAGGGTAGAGAAATGAGGTGTGAATTCAGCTCCAAATAAATATGCCTAACTGTCTGACAGAAAATGTTGCCATAATATATTAGAACTCAGAGAGAAGACAGAGATTCAAACTATTGAGAAATCAATGTGTGAGTATCCACATAAAGGTTAAGACTCTCAAAAAGCTATTTAAAACTGTTATAAGCAATCGTATTCTGGAGGGAGAAATGTGACTGTTCAATATTCTAAGGTGGTAAGTTTTCTTATCTGGGATCTGTGAGGCTGAAGGAAGTGTTCCTAGGAGAAGCACACTTCTAATGTATATTGGTAATTTTTGTACAGTTGGTGCTAGCATTTGAATACATACTAAAATACACATCTGTGGACAGAAAGTCTTTGTTATTCAGTGATAACCTTGCTGCTTCCTCAGTTAGCACACAAGATATAAAGAAGGTTACTTTCTGGAATAAAAGTCACTCTGTTCATGCTTCATCACACAGATTACTAACGATTAGGGCTCTCCACTCTCTGGTATAGGACACAGACTCCTGTCTTTTGACACTGCAAAGTGATTCTGGCCACAGAAGACACAAAACATTTAGGTCATGTTGTTTAGCTCAATATGTTACCTTTGCTTAACTGATACACACAGTGACACTCTGCTCATATCCTCTTCCAAAAAGAATTTGTAGTCTCAGCTACTGAGAGTGCTGTCAGCAAATAGCTTTCACCTGTCTGCCCCTTCATTCATTGCTTTGGCTGCAGAAAGCCACCTTGGCCAAGTTCACACCTTTCAGAGAGGGGGGCATATTAACTGATAGACTGAAGCAAGACTATAAAGAGCAGACCATTTCCCCCTAACTCAGGACAACTGTGATGGGTCATTTTAGCTGCAGAGATCCCAGTGGGATCAGCTGAAGTTGATGTTGGGTCTGCTCTGCACCTCAACCTCTCCCTATGTCTAATCTTTTTTCCTTTGTTCTATACGTCACTCTTTAATATATATCTTACACACTAAATGTTATGGCAAAGTTGGCTTTGCAATCTACAACAGGGTGAAACAGACAGACTTGGAAGTTGACATTTATTAATTGATTAATAACCCAAGCAAAGACTCAAAGAAAATAATAATAGAATATTAGAGAGCATTCTAGGCTGTATGACTAGTTTATGGAATGCCATCAGTAGACAGAGCATGGCATGGATGAAGCTGGGAAAATAAGCTTCATAAAAGAGAGTATCACAAAATTAAGCTGAAGAAACAGATGGCAAAGACTATGGATCACTACAGCTGATCTTGGCAGTAGGAAGGCATGAACATATCACAATGGGAACACTGAAAAGGAGTAACAGAAAGGTGGATTTCATTTGCTAAACAATGAGAAGTTAGTGAGTTTTTAAAATAGGAGATGAGAACTTTGTTTTAGGAAACTTTAAAGGAGTCAGAAAACTAAGATCATGGCATCTGGTCCCATCACTTCACGGAAAATAGATGGGGAAAAAGTTGAAACAGTGTCAGACTTTATTTTGGGGGGCTCCAAAATCACTGCAGATGGTGACTGCAGCCATGAAATTAAAAGACACTTACTCCTTGGAAGGAAAGTTACAACCAACCTAGATAGCATATTAAAAAGCAGAGACATTACTTTGCCAACAAAGGTCCGTCTAGTCAAGGCTATGGTTTTTCCAGTGGTCATGTATGGATGTGAGAGTTGGACAGTGAAGAAAGCTGAGCACCGAAGAATTGATGCTTTTGAACTGTGGTGTTGGAGAAGACTCTTGAGAGTCCCTTGGGCTGCAAGGAGATCCAACCAGTCCATTCTGAAGGAGATCAGCCCTGGGATTTCTTTGGAAGGAATGATGCTAAAGCTGAAACTCCAGTACTTTGGCCACCTCATGCGAAGAGTTGACTCATTGGAAAAGACCCTGATGCTGGGAAGGATTGAGGGCAGGGGGAGAAGGGGATGACAGAGAATGAGATGGCTGGATGGCATTGCTGACTATCTGAAGGAGATCAGCCCTGGGATTTCTTTGGAAGGAATGATGCTAAAGCTGAAACTCCAGTACTTTGGCCACCTCATGCGAAGAGTTGACTCATTGGAAAAGACCCTGATGCTGGGAAGGATTGAGGGCAGGGGGAGAAGGGGACCACCGAGAATGAGATGGCTGGATTGCATCACCGACGCGATGGATGTGAGTTTGAGTGAACTCCGGGAGTTGGTGATGGACAGGGAGGCCTGGCGTGCTGCAATTCATGGAGTCGCAAAGAGTCAGACACGCCTGAGTGACTGAACTGAAAGGAGTCAGCATGGAAGATGGATTTGAAAGCACTTAGTAAAGTTGGATAGGCAGAGGGTGACATTAGGAAGCTGTTACACCTATCCCACCATAATGGAAGCCAGAGTGTAAAATAAAAATTGTGTGTGTTTGTGGAGAGAGGGAGAGAGATGGGGCACAATTTCAAAAAGAATTTTGAAGAAGAAATAGCAGAAAGAATTGTATTATAATAGGTTTGCTATATGTGAATTAAATTTACTAGCAGTCCTTCCAAAACTTTTCCTACATGTCAAAGATCATTTCACAAATACAGTTTATTGAACACCTAAATCTATCAATATTATACCAAGTAATTTTAGGTATATTTCATTAAGCCTACTCCTGTAAGAGAGAATTTCATTTTCTGATTTGCAAATTAAAAAATCTATTTTAAAAGATCAGAATTTAGAAAGGTCAGAGATTTCTAATATCACCCAGCTAAAAAATAACCAGAATTAAAATTTTAACACAGCCTTATTTGAACTAACTGTTACCTCTCATTACTACACTTCTACATATCTAAAATATGAAAGTTTCAATATTAAGAGTTTCCTCCTTTATTAAGTAATGTGGGGCAAGAAATTTCAAATCCTCCATCCATGATCACTTATTGATCCAAAGTATTAATATTTTTGAAGTAGTCTAATCTACAAGTTCCCTCTACTCCTCTTGGTGTAATTTATTAACAGATGCTGGCATATTCTTTTGTAAACTCATATCTTCTTAGTAGGTATAGAAGTCCTTTATCCTCTACTTAACAGTTTGTTTCTTCAGAGATTCATTACTTTTTTCACTTGAAAGTTTTTGTGCTACTGAAGAAAGTACAGGCTATTTGCAAGATGTTTGTTTTATTTTCTCTGGTGTTCAGTCCAGAATTCAGTGAGAAAGAAACTTTGCAGCAGGTCAGTGATGAAAATAGAACATAGAAAACATGCATTTTGGAAACTGAAACTGACTTTGGCCCAGTGATAGAGCTGCCTAACTAAAGAATGTATAGATAAGTATTCATATTACTTTCTTATTTGCATTACATATCCTCACCTATGTCTAGAAGGAGCTACCAAGGTATATCTTGTAATACTACCTAATTCAGAAGGGTTGTGCTCTGTAGACAATGCAGTAAGTTCTGAGTGAAGATAAACCTATTCAAGTTTGTTGGCCAATTGCCTACCAATAGCTCACTCAGGACACTCTTAGATATCTATATAATTCTTATAATCTGACCATTTACATTAAGTTTATAAAAGGGATATCTTCACAAATTTCTGAAACTCAATTGACTGCATATTTATATATTCCATATATTTCATTACTGCAGAAAAAGATTAGTGAAGAACCTAGAAACTCTTGAACTATCAAAACCTAGGTGGGGTCTTTAAGATCAACCTAGATTCACAGAAGGCGTCTTGATCACCTCCCATGGAAATGAAGCTGCATTTTCTGGTTATAATGTGTATTTTAGCACACTCAATTTATTTTCAATCCCTTAACCATGGTGGTGGTGGTTTAGTCACTAAATCATGTCCGACTCTTGCAACCCCATGGACTGTAGCCTGCCAGACTCCTCTGTCCACGGACTCTCTAGGCAAGAATACTGGAGTGGGTTGCCATTTCCTTTTCCAGGGGATCTTCCTGACCCAGGAATCACACCCGGGTCTCCTGCATGGAAGGCACATTCTTTGCTGACGGAGCTATGAGGAAAGCCCTCCATTAACCATGCCTCTTCCTAAATCAATTCAAGGTCATGGACAAAACTTCTATTTAAAGGCAATAGTCCATGCAAATAATTTATTGATATGCTGCAGGAAAGCACAAATAGTGGAAGAGTGACACTATGGAGAGTTCTGGAAGTGTGTCCATTCCTGTATTATATGGCCAGGCCACCTTCGGATAAACTGCTATCAACTGTTGAGTATAGAAACATAACATTTGTCAATAGAACTTAACATTCTGAGAAATGTCATCATGGTGACAGGTCAATTGCGTGGAATAATCATTTCAAGCAGGAAATCAAAAGGATTAGCAATAAATTGCATTTTGTAAAACACGCATACAGTATATCCTCACACACAGGAAAAATTATATTCCCCAAGGAAGCATTAGATTCATGTTTGGGTTTATTGAGACCATGGAATATGTGTGTGCGTGTGTGTGTGTGTGTGTGTGTGTGTGTGTGTGTGTTTGTGTGTATGTGTGTAATATTTTATGGGAGATGATAATAATGGACAATATCAGTAGCATTTGGGTAATTAATAAATGCTCATTAGGAACTTTCAGAAGTCTTTAAATTTGTCCTTTGATGATAATATTATAGAAATATAACAAAAGCTCATTGAGTTTTGGACTTTAGGGTTTTTTAGATTTTTTTTTTAACGTGGACCATTTTTAAAGTCTTCACTGAATTTGTTACAATATTGCCTTTGTTTTATGTTTTAGTATCTTGACTGTAAGTCACGTGGGATGATCTCAGCTCCCTGACCAAGGTTCAAACCCACACCTCCTACGCTGAGAGGGGGAGTCTTAACCACTGGACCACCAGGGAAGTTCTGAGCTTTTGACTTTAATATCCCTACTTTGGGAGGCCTTCCTTGACTGCCCAATCTAAGGTAACTCCCTTTCTCTAACACATTATTCTGCTTTTTTTATTGTCCACTAACATCACTGTTTGATATTTTCTTGTACATTTAGGTAATTATTTTCTGTCTTCCCCAATGTGTGTGTGTGTGTGTGTTTGTGTGTATGTGTGTAATATTTTATGGGAGATGATAATAATGGACAATATCAGTAGCATTTGGGTAATTAATAAATGCTCATTAGGAACTTTCAGAAGTCTTTAAATTTGTCCTTTGATGATAATATTATAGAAATATAACAAAAGCTCATTGAGTTTTGGACTTTAGGGTTTTTTAGATTTTTTTTTTAACGTGGACCATTTTTAAAGTCTTCACTGAATTTGTTACAATATTGCCTTTGTTTTATGTTTTAGTATCTTGACTGTAAGTCACGTGGGATGATCTCAGCTCCCTGACCAAGGTTCAAACCCACACCTCCTACGCTGAGAGGGGGAGTCTTAACCACTGGACCACCAGGGAAGTTCTGAGCTTTTGACTTTAATATCCCTACTTTGGGAGGCCTTCCTTGACTGCCCAATCTAAGGTAACTCCCTTTCTCTAACACATTATTCTGCTTTTTTTATTGTCCACTAACATCACTGTTTGATATTTTCTTGTACATTTAGGTAATTATTTTCTGTCTTCCCCAGCTAGAATTTAAGTTCTGTAAAAGTAGAACTTATTTTGGTTTTCTTTACCAGCATGTCCTCAATATCTGGCATATAATAGGATCTCCATATGAAAGCATAGAAAACATCTTTTAAATGACTCCAACTTTGGATGATATTTCAACTAGTATTTATTAAGATACGTATTATGCTTGACTCTTAGCTATATCAATAATTATAACTTTTAATCTTCAGGACAACCTTGTGAAGTGAGGATTAATTACACCTTCTAAAGATGAGAAACCAAGGTTCAGAAATCTTTTCTTTACACTTCAGCTTCCCACATGGTACATTTCTACACAAATCATCACATGATCATGCACTCTTATTGTGGTTTCCAGTTTTTTGCTACTTAAGGGTATTATCAACTATACCTTAAACTCCTCAACATAGGGATAGTATCTTCTATTGACTTTATCTTCACATTTGTATTCATCATGGTGATAGACAGGATAGAGTTGTAAGTAAGAAGTGAAATAGTTAAATGGTTACATAAAAAAAATGGAAAATACATCCCCATAACTGGAACGGAATGTGATCCTTTGTAGAGGTCATAGGATTTCCCCTCAATCTATTCCTAGCTAGGAACTCAAGATCAACTGACATATCTGGACTGAAAAGCTAATAATGGTGGTCATGCAATTCTCTGTTTTGGGATTCCTTGGCAAGGAGGAAAAAAGCATGTACAATTGTACAAGATTCCCACATCTGTATCTCTCTGGCTATAGATTAGGAAACTAAGGCACAGAGGCAGAACAACTTGCCAAAGGTCATGCAATTATTTACTGGCTGATAGAGAATTTTGGCAGTACATGCCGTAAGTAAAATTCTAACACTTAAAAAATCAAGGTCTGAGCCTGTTCTGAATTCATCCTCCACCTTTAGAATATGTGGATCTTATGAAGTAGTAGATTTCTTCCCACTGGAACTTGGTGTACCTGTTTGTTTTTAGAGGCTTGGTTTAAAACATCTCAAAGCCATAGGTTTTAACCATATTAATAAAAATAAGGAACAAATGTTACATATATTTTTAAAATTGTATGATAATAGTATATTTGTCACAAATAGGTATTTTTGAGTAGTCAAATTCTTAGCACTTAATTTTTTCTAAATAAATTTTAAATTAATAAAGAGTTCAAACTAGATCTTTTGCTATCTACTGTTGCTTTTATTATATTATTTTATATAATATAATATAAAGTTAGTAGCAAAGGCTTCCTGGGTAGCTCAGTGGGTAAAGAATCTTCCTGCAATGCCAGAAACACAGAAGACTCAGGTTCAATTCCTGCATCAAGAAGATGCCCTGAAGGAGGGCATGGTAACCCTCTCCAGTGTTCTTGTCTGAGACTCCTCTGGACAGAGGAGCCTAGCAGGCTTTAGTCCATAGAGTCACAAAGAGTAGACATGACTGAAGCGACTGAGTACACATAGTTCCTATCTGTGAAATTTCCTTTTATTAATTAACTAGCAAAACATAATGAGTTAGACATGCTATTGTGTGTACTCTGGGCAACCTTCCAAAGTGAGATACGGTTATTGTTTTCTGTTATATAGCCCTAGAACACAGTGACATTTAAATAATGTGAGAGATAAATAAAACAGGTGCTGAAACTTGAATAATACTGTCCTTTAGGATTTTTAACAGCACTGTAGACTATTTCAGGTGATTCCATTGTCCTACAGAGTCATGACATATTCTGTTTACATTATAACAGATAAAAGATGTGTATAAATGATTAAAAACATTCTTTTTTAAAAAACATACCTTATTTCTATGAAGTAGTCATAAATTAGATATTATTAAGCATTTCTACTAGATTAGGATTCTTATCCAAGAGAAATTTCCTTACATTTCCTAAAATAGAGCTTTAGATAGCCAGAGGATATAAGCAGGAGGAAATGAAGTCTTTGAATTATCTAGTTTGATAAAGATACTTTCACCAAACACCACCTTTTTAACACATAACTTCTTCCTTACTCATACTTCATTATTC
>SJYC01138039.1:0-10270 GCA_006408675.1 Madoqua kirkii | reverse complement strand
TTTAATAACAAAACCTGTAAATACAGGCTGGGTAACATATTTGCACACTAATCAAAATATAACCTAAAACCATATTATCATAATCTAATTGCATTATTATAGAACTCACTTCTTTTAAGTTAGCTACAAAATATCACATTTAAAATTTTTGTGTGTAGAAAAATATATGCATTTGTAATCATGAGATCATGTTAAATAGAGATCTTACTTGGAAAAGCAAATTAAGCAAAATCCATTATTATTTGAATACTGAAATAATACTAAAATCTGCTAAAGGTATAAACTGCCAAGTATGTAACTCAATTTAAATTACTCTCGTTTCCCTTTGTTTACATGAAAATGGTACTCCCTCTCTGCAGTAATGCAGAACAGTTTTCTCATTTTCAGAATTCTTATTTGAGAGTTAACACAAGCTCCAGAATTGCAGATGCCTTATTGCTCAACTAAATCTTCATCTTTCAGTTTACAAATAAAGGGAATGTGTGCATATGTGCACACTCAGTTGTGTCCAACTCTTTGTAGCCCACCAGGCTCTTCCATCCATGGGATTCTCCAGGCAAGAATACTGGAGTGGGTTGCCATTTCCTTTTCCAAGGAATCTTTCCAACCCAGGTATCGAACCCATACCTCCTGCATCTCCTGCATTGGCAGGAGGCTTCTTTACCACAGAGCCACAGGGGAAGCCCCAAGAGAATGAAGCATGCTATTAAAAGCCATACTTTAAGAGCAGATTCTTTTAGAATAGCTTTTGTTTCTACATGCTCAGCATGTGTTTAATATGTATATCTTAGGAGTAGATCATTTTATTTGCACATCACAATAGATTTATTGAGCTAAGAAAGCAACATGGTAAATATGACATTCATTTGGATCTGATGAATTATTAAATCTCATCAATTTGTCCAGTATTCAACTTCTCTAAGAATACAGGATGGCCTCATTTCAGAGACACACTTTTAATGTATTGATTTTCCATCTAGAAAATTATATCATTTGGTGCTAAAGAGAAGAGACTTTTATTTTAGGAAAACATAAATTTGAAATTATCAGAAGAGGCTTTGCTCAGTTTACAAAGTGATATTAACAGGAGCACTGATAAACAGATCAACTGATCAAGCTACTATGTAGAATATAAAGTGGATGACCTCAGACTAACAGGATTTGAGATCCTCTTAGAAAAATGTGTGCACAACTTTCAATCAATACCACATTATTTGGTACTTTCTGATTGCCCATAATATTGTATATACTCACATTGCTCTCCAGAATGAGCAGGTCTTGCATTTCTCGTGGACCCAAAGCCCTCCAAACCAAGGAATCCATTTTTTCCACCTCCAAGTATTTAATTTCATGCTCTAACCACAGTAGAGAATAAATTCTAGCTAAGTAAGGTAAATTTATATTATAGACATTGTGTTGGAGAAGACTCTTGAGAGTCCCTTGGACTGCAAGGAGATCCAGCCAGTCCATTCTAAAGGAGATCAGTCCTGGGATTTCTTTGGAAGGAATGATGCTAAAGCTGAAACTCCAATATATTGGCCACCTCATGTGAAGAGCTGACTTATTGAAAAAGACTCTGATGCTGGGAGGGATTGGAGGCAGGAGGAAAAGGTGATGACAGAGGATGAGATGGCTGGATGGCATCACTGACTTGATGGACATGAGTTTGGGTGAACTCCAGGAGTTGGTGATGGACAGGGAGGCCTGGCGTGCTACAATACAGTTGGACAAAACTGAGCGACTGAACTGAACTGACATCACTAAGATATTCTGAATTTAAGCAGAATTCAAAGATTTTCAAGAAAGTCAATATATTTGTGGAAAGCTGAGAATTGGGCTTTCAAGACTGTGGATGGATATGATTATCTGAACTTGGTCTTTACATAGGTTAGAAGAATGACAATAATCATTTAACTTGTTTGAAAGAGTTAAGTTGTAAATGATGTTAACTTAACAAATTGATGGAGCATAGGCTATGTGTCAGAGAAGGCATCAGCAACCCACTCCAGTACTCTTGCCTGGAAAGGCCCATGGATGGAGGAGCCTGGTAGGCTGCAGTCCATGAGGTCGCTAAGAATCAGACAAGAATAAGCAACTTCACTTTCACTTTTCACTCTCATGTGCTGGAGAAGGAAATGGCAACCCACTCCAGTGTTCTTGCTTGGAGAATCCCAGGGATGGAGGAGCCTGGTAGGCTGCCATCTATGGAGTTGCATGGAGTCAGACATGACTGAAGTGACTTAGCATTAGCAGCAGGCTATGTGTCAGGGACAGTGCTGAGATATGAAAGTAGTTTACAGTATAATGGTGAGTGCATCCTACCAAAATCAAATTATTTCAACATAATATGGTGACTCAGCTGAATTCTCTCCAAAAGTCATAGCTTTGGATGAAGGCTTGAGTATTAGCAATTTATATGGACACATGATCCCAGGTTGGAGAAGGAAATGGCAACCCACTCCATCATTCTTGCCTGGAGAATCCCAAGGACAGAGCAGCCTGGTGATCTACAGTACCTGGAGTCATAAAGAGTCAGACATGACTGAGCGACTACCATTCATGTATGATCCAAGGTAGGAAAGGTACAAGATGGAGAGAGTGATGATTCTGGGATCATCTAAGGAACCTAATGAAATATATTTCAGAATTGTCAGCCCCAAGGGTTGAAAAGGTGAAACATTTATCTATCAGCTTCAGTCACACATCAAGGTGCTTCCACTACATTAATTTCAGTAAAATTCAGTTTTTCTGTGCCTAAGAGTTGGCACATTCCCACAGTCATCCCATGCTAAGACAGAGAGAACCCTGGGGCAGTAAATGTCGTGCCCAGTTGTACCTGTACCAACACAGCCAAGGATTACTTGGGTTACATCATTCCTGCTGGAACACAGGCTGAAATACAACATAGAGCTTAGAGAATACTGAAATGCTCGATTAACACGGTAAATGCTAAGATCAAGAGTGACGTAGAAGCAAAGAAAAGGAACCATATTAATCCAACTTGGGCTTTAGGGAAGACTTCTGAGATAATATTATGGTCAGATAGAGCAAAATAAAAATGTAAGAAGATGAGGCTGATACTCCCAGTGGAATCAGATCCTAAGGATATTGATTAAGAATATCAGACTTTAAGTACCCTAAAGGTACTTAAAGAAGAATCACACCTGTTGAGATCAGCCACCTCTCCACGGGGCGCATGGATGAAAGCCATTTCACATCCGCTTCACTCCAAACCTTGTAAGTAAGGTAAAAGCCTTCTCCCATGAAGGAAGTCGTTCTCTCCTCTAAACTCCCTGTAGAAGAGCAGTGCCTTCCCCTTCCAAGCAAAGAGGGAAAGGGCCCAAAGGAATCACTTATCACCTGGTCATATCAGTATGTGTATTTAGGCCCAGGATCTGAAGAGGACAGAAAGAGACATCACAGAAGTGAATCCAATACCACTCCCTTCACTCTTGAGTTTTAAGTGACCCAGAACATAGGACAGTGGGTCCTAAAGGGAAAAGTAAACCCAAAACTGGGGAGAGGGGAAGGAATAGTGAAAGGCCCTGGAAGTTAGGTAAGATTGTGTGTTACACTAGATGGGACAACCAGATCATGGTGTAGGGAGACACATTCATGAGAACCAGAGGAATCTGAGACAACTGGCTGGTTGGGTGGTGTGGAGGGTGGGTGCAGTCACAAAATGTTGGGGAGTTTTCAGGAAGAACCTCTTCATCGGGTCCTCTTGGAAACAACATCTGTCCACAGTAAGCTCATTAAACAGGCTAAAACAGCAGTATAGCCCACGAAATAGGAGACTACAAGACTACAGTTGCCTTCCTTTGCCTCTAAGAGTTAAGGAGGTAATTCAAGGAAAAGGGGTGAGTGAGTGCATGCCTGTGTGTATGAGAGAATGAACACAAGCAAACTAGCAGTCTCACCTCTTCACTTGAAGTAAACTTGTACAGGGTGAGGGGTGAGGGGGTTGAATCAATTATGAAGTTAAAGTCTTAAAGCAAACAGTGCTAGTCCTAAGAATTTAAGTGAAACTGTTTGAATAAACAGAGATCAATGAAAAACTGCAGAACTGGACTAAGATGGCCCATTAAGGGAACCCATTACATTCCCAGAAAAAGGAGGCTCTATTAGAACACAATTTGCATCAGTTTTTGAAACATAAGCACATTCAATGACTCCTCCATAAATGGCTGTAAAGCTATTGAGTCCTTACTATACGATCAACCCTTACTAATCCCTTCACATTCATAAAATCATGTAAACACAGGAGTTACTTTTGAATTCCTTTCACACATAAGGTAACTGAAGTTTAGAGAGAGTCAGTGACTTTTCATAAGATCCAGAGTTAAGACTTAAAAATGAACCTGTGTGCCTGACTCCACAATATACATTCTCAACTACTATGTTACAATACTACTCTTTGGAAAGGCCACTGCAAGCAAACAGAAGAGGGTGAGCAAGGTGGAGTGGCATGAAACAGTATGATTTATATGTGGAGTCGCATAACATTTGGCACTAAGAAAGTATAAAAGTGAGGTGAAGAACAGAAAGAGAGAGAACCATGGAGGCCAGATCAGTGGGTGGTTGGAAACAAGTTCATGAAGATCCTTTTGGGCTCACAACCTGACAAACTGTAGGTAGGAAGAAATGGGGAAATTCAGAAGGGTTTTTTAAGCAAGTGAGTAAAATGGTGAGATCCATGATTTCTGCCAAGGTTAATCATTCACACATCTACTCAGTTTGCTTTAGCCAAATAATGTACTTTGTATCTTTACCTGCCAATCTTAAAATTCATTTTGGTAACAAGGAAAACCAAGCAAGAGACCATAGATGACTGTGGTTCACAGCCATGACCACTACTAGAAAAACATCTTAAAGAACATCATAAGAGTGTCCACATTCAAGAATGAAGAGCCAGACTATTCCATTCTCAACACTTAATTCAAAACTTTACAATTCATTTCTTTTCTAAAATCACTTTCCACATAAAATCAGAACAGTTCTTTAAAGATCTTTGCAATTTAGCAGCTTTTGAAATTTGACTATGGCATTTATTTATTGCAGGGAAAGGTTGGTCATGAGGTAATTTTAATGTTCATGCCTAGAATTTCATGTGACTAATTTGAAGGTCATACTTCTTAGCTGTTATGAATAATTTTTCTATGGATCTTTGACATTGTAAAATGAAATATAATCTTATAACACTTTAAATGCTTTTACCCTGGAGATTTTATTTCATACCATGGGCAGTTTCACATCTTGAAAGTATGGGATTTCAAGCCCAATTCTTAGAAGAAAATTAGCAAATATTGTGAAGTTGATTATAGTGTTATTACCCAACATGAATAGCATGCAAACTCTCTGAAGTAGCATATATAAAGCAAACACTACTAAATTCAAGGCACTGGGGAAAAACCCAAAAGGCAAACATCTCTGAATTTTAATCAGAACCCTTGAAGAAGACATATTTAATAGTAAAAAATAAACTTCAAAGGATAGATAGATACATAATTATAAAAAGTGAAACAGACATTCTTATGTTTGGTATTCATATATAAATCAATACAATATCAAACTGCTAAAAATATGTTATCACATTTTCTTTAACATCTTTCTTTAACATCTGATGGTTCAGATGTTAAAGAATCTGCCTGCAATGCAGTAGACCTGGGTTCAGTCTCTGGGTTGGAAAGATCCCCTGGAGGAGGGCATGACAACCCACACCAGTATTCTTGCCCGGAGAATCCCTATGGACAGAAGAGCCTGGCAGGCTACAGTCTATGAGGTCGCAAAGACACGACTGATGACTAAACACAGCACAACACATAGAGTTTAAAAAAAGAGAGACAAACAGATATGAAAGGAAACTCTCATTAAAATACACAAAGATATTTGTAGTTTTCTAGGCACCACAAGATGCATGGCATTCAGGCTGTGGCACTGAAATCAGAAAATGCCAGTGTCTAATATCTTTTAGATGACATGTTAAATCAAAGTTTTCTAGAGATTAAAGATTGCATGGTAAATCTGGTAAACAGAAGAAGTTATAAATCTAGAGTCCTGAAAAATGTCTTCAAAACACTTCTTATTCCCTTCCTAAAACAAAGACCTCGATCTAATATAAATTAGCAAAGATATTTTTTGTTCAAAAAGCTGACAAGAGATTATTAGATATTTAGTGTTGTAACACACATTATAATCTGCAATTTATGGAATGCCACAGTTTCGTGGTTACAATAAAGTTCACTTTTGTTTCTTTTCACCGCATAGTGAATGGATGTGGATTTGTTTTACCCTATAGAATCTGGAAATTTGCAGCACGACAGGAATGTGTTAAAGAATATTGATTAAAAGAGAATGTGAAGCAATTGATTTGAAGTTGTAGGACTCTTACAATAATCTTCTTAAATGCACAGTTTTCTTCCTTTATCTTACAAAACAAAGTCAAATTATGCTCAAGCAATATTTTTGAAAAAGACTAGAAAATAAAATATTTAGACTGATAGTCAAAAAAAAATGTTTTTCTTTTAGGACCACAGTTTAGTTTTAATGCATTTACTGGCTTAGTTAAATGCATAGGAAAGAAATAATAAAAAATAATTCTAACCTAGAAAAATTATTTCTGTTATAATAAGGAAGTCTGTGCTAACTTTGAGATAATTATTATTAATGCTAAAAAAGATTTGCGTTTCAATTAGTAAAAACACTCAATGAATTATTGCAAAATATTTGTCTCAGGTCTTTCCATTTTCAGCAAAACGTGGGTCAATACAGACTGCCTAAAATTTTGAATGAAGCTGAACTATTTTTCAAACGTTTACTGGAAAAAATTACTATTCATTGGAAGAACTGATGTTGAAGCTGAAGCTCCATGACTTTGACCACTTGATGCGAAGAACCAACTCATTGGAGAAGACCCTGATGCTGGGAAAGATTGAGGGCAGGAGCAGAAGGGGGTGACAGAAGATGAAATGGTTGGATGGCATCACCTATTCAGTTGACATGAGTTTGAATAAACTGCAGGAGAGAGTGAAGGACAGGAAAGTCTGGTGTGCTGCGGTCCATGGGGTAACAAAGAGTTGGACACAACTTAATGACTGAACAACATTGCTAGAAATGGTAGGAAAATCAGGAATGTCCTCCAAGACCAGAAGCAATGAAAAAGCTCAAATTCAAATGGATAAGTCATTTTGGAACATCTCCTGGGGGCATGTGATAAGCCCTAGTGTCTCTGAACTCTATTTTTAATAGGCACCATAGTGGTCAGAAGACAAACCCAGGACTCATGAATGGAGAGATTAAAACAGAGACTTCTGTATAAAGTTAGGATCCCCAAAGGTAATACCTTCTCTGGGAAAACTAGGAAAAAATCTTCCTCACAGAGGGAACTGGAGGAAAGTCCTGTTTGGCTGATCTTGGCTCTAAGTGGAAGAAAAACAATGAAAATTCTTCCCAGAAAATGCCCACTAACAGAGCCCTTATTTAGGCCTGACTCCAGAATTCTTTCATCCTCAGAATTTGAAAACTCTGAATTAGGATGATAGCAGTCCTGGGTCGACAGTGCGACAGTGTCCATTAAGTGTACGGAGGAAACACACGCAACTACTTTCTGGGAAGAAATGATATCAATCCTGGTTGTGAGGAATCTCACAGATAAAATTCCAAAGAACATCAATTTAGAAAGAAAAGCTTCAGAACAAATGAGACAACATCACCAGATGTAGCAACCGCAGAAACATTCCCACAGAAAACTAAATACAGTGATCAGAAACAGAGTGTCAAAAAATACTTGATATCTTTAAAGAAATTAAAAGCAAGAGAATCAAAAGTCTGATTAAAGAACAAGAGATTGTAACAAAAAATATCAGGGTAGATTAGAAGAGAATCAAAGGAAAAAAAAACATAAATAGGACTACTAGAATGAAAGAATACAGTAATTTAAATTAAGAATATATGTAAGAGATAGGTTAGTCAGCAGATTACACATAGTTGACAACAATCAGTGAAGTGGAAGAAACATTAAAAAGTAACCCCCAAAAGAGCACAGATAAGCAAAAAAATATATTTATTTAATGTAGCCATCCTGAAAATACAAGGTGTTCTAAAATTTAAAATCCTTTGATAATCTGCTAACTTACAGCTTTAAAAAAGATTAAAGTTAGTACACAGAACTAGTTATCATTAACATGAAAATATTGTATTTTCCATTGTTAAAACCTCAATTAGTCAATCTACGTATATTAATATATTAAGCCACTGCATGCTGAGTATACTCTATGGAGGACACACCCAATAGGGATTTATATTTAATTGAAAAGACTAGAGTGCAAACATTTATTTTTGGAAATTAAAGAAAATAAAGGAAAACACACAGCAAATGATAAAGTGTGAGCAAAAAAAAATACACACACACACACAAAAAAATCAAAGATGCAATGAATACAGATGCCTCTCCATACCATGTTGAAAGGTTTTCATATCCTGAGAATCAATCAACACTGCATCAAGAAGATTTGGGGGAAAAGTGCAGAGAATTCCCAAAGAAAACCTTGACTTTGTCACAGTTTTGACAACTATTAACATAGCAATTACACTGTCTTTACAACCATTTACATTTATACTGTGTTAGGTATTACAAGTAAACTAGAGATGAGTATTCAGGAGAAGGGGAATTAGTTAGATGAAAACACTATGCCATTTTATATAAAGGACATGAGCATTTTATATAAAGGATGTGAGCTGGAAAAGTGATGCTTTTGAATTGTGATGTTGGAGAAGACTCTTAAGTGTCTTGGAGTGCAAGGAGATCCAACCAGTCAATCCTAAAGGAAATCAATCCTGAATATTCATTCATTCAAAGGACTGATGCTGAAGCTGAAACACATTCAAAAAGACACTGATGCTTGGAAAGACTGAAGGCAGGAGGAAAAGGGGATTACAGAGGATGAGATGGTTGGACAGTATCACCGACTCTATGGACATGAGTTTGAGTAATCTCTAGGAGTTCATGATGGACAGGGAAGCCTAGCGTCCTGCAGTCCACAGGGTCACAAAGAGTTGAACACGACAGAGTGATTGAACTGAACTAAGCACGCATTGGTGAATTTTGATAATCATGGGGTTCCTGGAACCAAGCCTGCCTGCAGCTACTGAGGGGTAATTTGTTTCAGTAAACCATTACAATTTCATAAAATAGATTCAAAAGTATTTAAACTAAGGAAATCCTTTCTTTTAAATATTCAAATTAATTTTTAAATTTATTTTAAATTAAAATTCTAAATTTATTCACTACCTTAAACCCTTTGCAAGTACACACACATTCATATTCTTTCTCCCTCTCCCTCTCTGACTCTCCCTTTCTCTCTCTTCTATATAGATAAATTTAATCACATGGTTATTTTTTAAAAGTATAGTATGTGTGTCTTAAGGGCTTCCCTGATGGCTCAGATGGTAAAGAATCTGCCTGCAATGGGGAAGGGTTCAATCGCTGCATCGTAAAATCCCCTGGAGAACAGAATGACAACCCACTCCAGTATTCTTGCCTGGAGAATCCCATGGACAGAAGAGCCTGGAGAGCTATAGTCCATGGGATTGCAAAGAGTCTGATATGACTGAGCAGCTAAAAATTTCACTTTCACTTCATAAATGTCTTAAAGACTGTTTACTAATACTTTAACCAAATTTCCACCTTAAATGGACTTGCTTATGCATATTCAATCTAAAAAGTCTCATCTAGATAATGATATTCCTGAAGTACATATATTGTATAATATAAATTGTACAAAAATTCATGAAAATTTAGCAAAATATTCTATTATAAAGTTATGTGCTGCGCTTAACCGCTCAGTCACGTCTGACTCTTTACGACCCCAGTGATTGTAGTCTGCCAGGCTCCTCTGTCCATGGGGGTTCTCCAGGCAAGAAAAGTGGAATGGGTTGCCACGTCCTTCTTCAGGAGATACTCCCAACCCAGCGATCAAACCCAGGTCTCCCACACTGCAGATGGATCCTTTACCATCTGAGCCACCAGTTTAAATTCAAATGATAGTATCATCATATATCTTGTATATGTTTAAAACTATATTATTTTAGGCATTTTGACATTCAGAGAACATATTAAAGTTGCATTAGGATCTTAAATTAATGTTAAAACTATTTAAGATCAACACATAATGCTAAACAAAAACATCCCTTTTTTAGCTTGCTAGTTGGCAAATATTTATTAGATAAATTATTGACCAAAAAAAGGTATTAGGAAAAAGTCAAGATAAAT
>SJYC01138037.1:0-10526 GCA_006408675.1 Madoqua kirkii | reverse complement strand
TCCGGTCCCATCACTTCATGGAAAATAGATGGGAAACACTGGAAATAGTGTCAGACTTTATCTTGGGGAGCTCCAAAATCACTGCAGATGGCGATTGCAGTCATGAAATTAAAAGATGCTAACTTCTTGGAAGAAAAGTTATGATCAACCTAGATAGTATATTCAAAAGCAGAGGCATTATTTTGCTGACTACGGTCCGTCTAGTCAAGGCTATGGTTTTTCCAGTGGTCATGTATGGATGTGAGAGTTGGACTGTGAAGAAGGCTGAGCATCAAAGAATTAATGCTTTTGAACTGGGGTATTGAAGAAGACTCTTGGAAGTCCCTTGAACTGTAAGGAGATCCAGCCTGTCCATTCTGAAGGAGATCAGCCCTGGGTGTTCTTTGGAAGGAATGATGCTAAAGCTGAAACTCCAGTATTTCGGCCATCTCATGCAAAGAGTTGACTCATTTTAAAAGACTGATGCTCGGAGGGATTGGGGGCAGGAGAGAAGGGGATGACAGAGGATGAAATGGCTTGAGGGCATCACTGACTCAATAGACGAGAGTCTGAGTCAATTCTGGGAGTTGGTGATGGACAGGGAGGCCTGGCGTGCTGGGATTCATGGGGTCGCAAAGAATTGGACACGACTGAGCGACTGAACTGAACTCAACTGAGTGAACAGACCCAGCCCAATTCTTAGCTAAATGCCATCTTAAAAGGTCAAAAATGTAGTCAGTTTTCAGATAATTCCAGTTTCTAAGTAGCTCCAGCTGAAGCCAAATGGAATGAGACAAGTCATCCCCATTATATTGCAGACCTATGTTACTTTGGGAGTTCTGAGAAGTAAGTGCCAAGCAGAGATCAGATGTTCAAGAAATTTGTTCTAAAAAATGCTTGTAAAGGACAAAGCTGGGTGGGGCAGGGGGAGCAGAAGGCAAAAAGAGTCTTCAGATTATGATGTAAGTATAACACTTTTGATAAGGAAGAAGGAAGAAAGGAGAGTTGCTTAAAAAGAATTTCAAACTACACTGAATTTCTAAAAACTCTTGACTAGGCCGATGGGGACTTCCTAGGAAAATGTTGAGCATAAAGGAGTCCAATATTAGGCAAAAATGTTGTTGTGCTTTTGCCATGCTCAGTCACTGGCTAGGAGGTGCCCTGGAGAAGATGGGCATGGCAGGAACACCATAGCAGATTCAATGGGACAGTAACTGGAGGTTGTCACTTAGCTCTGCTCCACACTGAAGCTTCTCTCCACCATCTACTCCATTTAATGCACAGGGCCGCTTTTCTGTGAATCTTTAGGTAGTAGGTCCGTCATACCTCACAAGGATTTCTACCAAGAGAACCTTCCTTCTTAAAAAGGAAGGTTTTATTTCATTGGCTCTGATGGTACTACACATCAGTGATTTTCTCTGGCTATTCCCCAGTCTCCTTGGCTGATGTAGTTATTTCTCCAATTTTTTAATACCAATCCCACTTTTCACAATTTTTTTTTCTTGTTTTACTTTCTCACATGTGGAAAATCACTGCATGCCTGGTAAATGAAGACAAGTGCATTACCACTTACATCTTTCATAAGCTCTCCTCTCTCAATTCAACTTAATGCTTACAATTTTTCTTCCAAAGAATGGGTTTTTCTGGACTTCAGGCTCATCTAACTTCTTAAAGACATTTTTACTTAATGTAAGGAAGACAATAGATAACACACAATACTTTTTGACAAAGATCATATTAGGAGTAGAGCTAAGCCTAAAACACAATCTACACACATCCTCTCATTCAAATTCTTAAAAGCAATTTAGATGTTCTTAATAGTATACCAGTCTATGTTTTCAATGATGAGTGTGAGGTAATTTTTGTATTTATATTCAATATGTGGTTAAAGTTCAGATAACTAGAGATACAGACTATTTGCAGTATTAGGTGATTCACTGATGACTCATCCATGAGAAGAGAACATGTTTTTATTTGGACCTAAAAGGAAGTATGAGTGGGATATGGCTGTCAAGAGAATTTGAATTTCTTGAGGGTGTAGATAGAACAATGCTTTCAAACCCAGAAAGAAAATACTATGTACATCTATAAATATGAGACCACAGGGAAAAAGATTGATCTGAAAAATATGACTAAATGAGTGTTGTCATAAAAGTAAACATGAGAGATTATATAATGAATTATGCCAAAAATTTGAGAAAATATCAAGTTTTATTTTAACATGGAAAGTGGGGAAGGGATGACCCTAAATCTTCCTTGATTTTTATGACTGATTTAATTATAACTCAGATAACTTTCTGATGTATGGAAAATAGTAAGATAAAGTATATATCAACGGTTACATTTTGTTAGTAAAGAACATTTTCATATAATACATCAACAGTAGCTCTAGAAGAATGCCTAAGATGGGGTGGGGGGGCAGGGGACTGAAATTGGTGGTCTTTGGATCCCTGTTAATATTTATTTTGGTCCCAAGTCTAGGCTACCTAATAAGAATGCACTACCACCTTGTGGAAATTCCTTCCAACTACAAACACATGATCCCAAGATCCAGACGGATTCAAGGAACAGATTATCAGATCAACCTATTTCGTTTTCATTTCATTTAGTTTGACTGTTGGCTCTACACGGGTTTCTCAGTGATGAAGTGATAAGAAATCCACCTGGCAATGGAGGAGATGCAAGAGACTCGGGTTCACATCCTGGGTTGAGAAGATCCCCTGGAGTAGAAAATGACAACCCTCTCCAGTATTTTTGCCTGGAAACTTCATCAGACAGAGGAGCCTGCCAGGCCACAGTTGATAGGGTCAAAATGAGGTGGACACGACTAAGCAGCTGAGCACAGCACAGCACAGTATTGTTTTTATGTAGCTTACAACGAAATCTTAGTCTCTCAATCTAGCCTGTCTCTTCAATTCTAGTACAATCTTTCCAATTGTTTGGTTCAGTTTCCCAATTGATAGCTTTGCTGCCACTTAAAACACCATAACTTCCAAACAAAATTCTTCAAAATAGTTCTACTTAAACGCATGGACACTCATATAGTAGTGTTTAGTCATCCAGGTTAAAAACGCTGGCCTTCTTTGACTTATTCTTCCCTGAAAATCCACTTCACCTTAAAGTTAACCATCAGGTTCTGTTTGTTCTAACCTCAAATGTTTTCCCCTATTTGTTCTCTTCTTTTTATCTCTATTGACAAAAATCCTAGATTATGCCTTCAAATTTGCATACCTAAACCATTATACATGCTAAGTCACTTCAGTCATGTCCACATCTGCAACATTACGGACTATATCCCACCAGGCTCCTCTGTCCATGGAATTTTCTTGGCAAGAATACTGGAGTGGGTTCTATTTTCTTCTCCAAGGAATCTTCCCAACCCAAGGACTGAACCCAAGTCTCTTACATCTCCTGTATTGGCAGGTGGGTTCTTTATTGCTAGTGCCACCTGGGAAGCCCAACTAAACTTGGAATGATCAATAGTCTATAACCAGTATATATGCTTCTAATGATGGGACCTAAGATCATGGCATCCAGTCCCATTATTTCAGGGTTGTATTTTCTTCTCCAAGGAATCTTCCCAACCCAAGGACTGAACCCAAGTCTCTTACATCTCCTGTATTGGCAGGTGGGTTCTTTATTGCTAGTGCCACCTGGGAAGCCCAACTAAACTTGGAATGATCAATAGTCTATAACCAGTATATATGCTTCTAATGATGGGACCTAAGATCATGGCATCCAGTCCCATTATTTCATGGCAAATAGAAAGGGAAAAAGTGAAAACAGTGGCAGATTTTATCTTTCGGGGCTCCAAAATCACTGTGTACAGTGACTGTAGCCACAAAATTAAAAGACATTTGCTTCTTGGAAGAAAAGCTATGACAAACATAGACAGAGTATTAAAAAGCAAAGACATCACTTTGCGAACAAAGGTCCATATAGTCAAAGCTATGGTTTTTCCAGTAGTCATATACTGATATGAGAGCTGGACCATAAAGAAATCAGAGCACTGAAGAACTGATGGCTTCAAACCGTGGTGCCAGAGAGACTCTTGAGAGTCCCTTGGATAGCAAGATCACAGCAGTCAATCCTAAAGGAAATCTTCCCTGAATATTTACCGAGGACTGATGCAGAAGCTGAAGCTCCAATATATTGGCCACCCGATGTGAAGAGCCAACCCTCCAGAAAAGACCCTGTTGCTGGCAAAGGTTGAGGGCAGAAGAAGGTGACAGAGGATGAGATGATTGGATAGCATCACCAACTCAATGAATTTGAATCTGAACCAACTCCAGAAGATAGCGAAGGACAGGGACAGAAAAGCCTGGCACGCTGCAGCTCATTCAGTTGCAAAGAGTCTGACATGACTTAATGACTGAACAACAGCAATGCTTTCAGTGTCTCCTCTTCCCCCACTGCCACTATAAATACTGTATCTCTCTCCTGTGAAGCTTTACTTGGTCTACTTAGACTCTATGGCCTCAAATACACTTATTAATGTCTAGACATTCCCTGACTTCTTTCACACCGTTGTGCTGAATTCTGAGACTCCAACCATAATCTCTACTATGTCCCAAATGTGCTCTAGTCCTTTCCTCTCTCAGCTTCTATGCTCACACTCTCTCAGGCATGCCCTTCTACCACATCCAGAAGTCAGAATTTTTGTGTATTTGCATATTCCCACAGTGAAGTTTAGCAAACTTAAAGATTTTTGACAGAAAAATTCTTCTACCCACTCTGAAAAATATTCCAACCAGATTTCAAAGAGATATACGTGGAGTGATGAGTACTGACTTGATAAGTTAGGTAGCTAAATCCAGATTGGTAATCAATGGCATTAAAAAAGCTGATATATGAAGGAAGAGAATGTATCTTCTCTTATTTTAACCTTTATCTACTTAACTTGCTATGTGGCTTTTTTTCCCTTTTGTATTAAATCCTGAACAATTATTTAACTTAGAGTTTAGAAGGCATTTTGATCTTCCTGTTTTATTTGCTAGCCCAAATTGCCTTACTGATGAACCTTGCACTTAAATAAAATGAATTTTATGCTTTTTCAAGAGAATAATGTGCATAACTTTAGCTTTCAATGGATAACTTTCTTGTACTTGGCAATATAGTTTAGGATGATTTGATGATAGAGGAATGACCATAGGGTGGGAGCATGGAGTAATAACTAGAACTGGGTCTATCTTCAGAATCAGATCAGATCGGAATTGTAACAGTTTTTCAAGAAATTTGGTAGGATTGGGAGGAAGCAAGATAGATCACCTTTTAAGTAAGATATACTGGAGAACAAATGAGATGAGTGGTATTCAAAAGATTATTAAACAGAGGAGACAG
Source organism: Madoqua kirkii (assembly GCA_006408675.1). Classification (NCBI taxonomy): domain Eukaryota; kingdom Metazoa; phylum Chordata; class Mammalia; order Artiodactyla; family Bovidae; genus Madoqua; species Madoqua kirkii. The sequence continues at coordinate 5,207 of SJYC01138037.1, read as the reverse complement.
ACTTTGGTCACTTTTTTTTTAAGCAGCACCAGGGAGAGCTCCCTGCATATGCTAGCCTTTGTTTGAAGGAAACTAATGGTCTGCTCTTTTACTGCTGGCAGCTAGAAACTTTTCAGATGGACTTGATTCCCAATGGTAGTCTATGTGACAGCATAGGTCTCAGGCTCATTAAGTCAGATCCCAATCCTCAGTCGATGAGGCTCCACACTCATATACCTAAAAATTATTGGGTTACATCCAGTACAGGTCAACTGGGAGTTCAGGCTACAGGATTAATTTTGGTGGAAAGAGATTCTCCAAAAATCGCAAGATCTTCTTAGTCGAAGGTTTTTTCTCCACCATATAATTATCCTGGAGAAATGGGCTGAAAAACATCACCTTGCCCAAGATTATACCTCCCTTGGCCCCATGTCCCAGGGCAGCCTAAAGCCCTAGTTCATACAGTGTTATACAAACCAAAATTCTCTTTTCCCAATTCTGCGTAACTCTGAAGGTCCATTAAAGCCTCAAGTCCATCATGGGGTCACCTGAAAGCTTGTTGGGACTATACCATAACCCAACTTCTTATTCAGTCCAATCCTGCTTCACTTCCTTTTCCCAGAAGTGTAAATAAATTGCCATCCTGGCAGGAATAATTAATCCAGACCATGAAGAGGAGGTGTGGATGCTGTTACACAATGGAGAGTAGAAGGAAATGAATATATTTGGCATCTAGGTTGTCAACTGGGATGTGCATGATAAGAGCAGGAGCCTCAAAAGGGCACGGTAACAGGACCTTGCACCCCTCAGAGGAGGTCTTGCCACCCCACCAGATAAGCCATCTAGCCAGCAGCATTTCCAAGGATGAAGCAAATCTAGATAATAGAGGAAGGAGATGTTGAGCATTGGGTGCACCCTTTAGGGGCTGAAGATCAACTAAACTTTCTGTTACTTATTCTGCTGAAGAAAAGAGGCCCATCAGAACCCTGAAGGAGCTGCTCTCCATTTGTCCTGTAAAGCAAGCAGAGGCAAGTAGCTCAAGTGCTGTCTTATTCAAATCCCCCTTTGGGGCCTGAAGAGATGATTCTCCAGCTGATGGGAAGTCTGTTGAAAGCTTTTAAATCTGTTCTCAGCCCTTTGCAGAATTATCATAAGCTTTAGAGAGCCAGAGAGCTGCTGTGGCTCTCAGAGCAGCCCATACCCAGTGACTAGTGAATATGAGACAATCTTGAAGGACCATCCAGCTTCAACCATGAAGTTGGCTAAGCCCTTTGTTGCACTTGCATCACAACCCAAATTCTCTTCCTACTTAATTCTGTTTCCTTCCTTTTTTCAAAAAACACCCTATTCAACTTCCTGAATACTAAATTTCCATTTCAAAGTCTGCTTTCCAGGAGGTTCAATCTGATATCTACAACAGTAAGTGAATTAGATATCTCTGAAAACAATATAAACTTTTGCTAATGGTTAAAAAATATCACCTTCATGGTTTGTGAAGGAAATGCCCCTTATATTATGTTTGCTCAACCATATCAATGTGCTCGATTGATGGAAAGGTATAAATTCTCTAGAGATGTCCTCACTTTTGTCCAGGAGGAATGTAGATATACATATTTCAAAACACTTTTAAATGTTGCAAAGATATCTTAATACTGAAGAGAACTAAAGCTATATATCCATAATGTTCATATCCCATTAGCATAGCCAAAATTACATCATATATATAAATTAATTTTCAATCAAAATATCCCAGGTTTCAGTTTCAGGAGGATCATTACTCAAGGAGAATAAAGTCTCTATTATTCATCATGAGCAAGAAAAGGAATGTGTTGATTAATTAGTCTTTTTAATAGAGATTCCATATGCATATGTTTGAACTACCAATTTTCAAATAATTCAACACACAATATACATTTAAGATCCAACTGACTAAAAATAATCTAATTTTTTTTAACAATGTAAAAGTCATTTTAGTCTTGTTACATCACAGGTTTATCAATATCGACATTATCATTTAGACTTGCAGGAACGACTACTAATGGAGACTTCTGCTGTTGAATCCCAGAATAATTATTACACTGTTACAGTTTAAACTACATGTTATAGTTGGAAAGACCACCAGAGACCATCATGCTATCCTTTAACTGTATCCCAGAGTTGAAAAGGAATAGATGAAGCATATATTTAGCTTTCAAGTTATAAACTAGTTGGTCATGATGTGTGACTTAAGAATAAATGGGAAGAAAAAGTGAACAGTAGTAGTAAGCAAATGTAAAAAATATGATAGACCAGTGTTAAGAAACACATGTACCTATCCTGTCGGCTCCATGGAAATAATTGGCAACATGAAACTCCTGCATTAGAATCTTTGCTCAAGAAAGAAGACAGGGTTGCTCTGATACATTTCCTATCAACAACTACAATTCATTTTATGAATACATCTGACATGTACTCACTATCATTTCAGGGCTTACTCTACCTTGTTGTCAAGGAAACAGACAGCAGGCTCACTTCGGAAGTAGTGAAAAGAAATCCGTAAAAGAAGAGAAGCATATCATGTGTTGCAGGAGTAAGAGCTCCCTTCTCTGAAGGGGACCTTGATAGGTTTCCAATGTTAATGAACAGAACTCACTGCAAAACATGAAATCTGAGCATGAAAGAAAAGATGTTATGAAATGCTTGCAGAGGGCAGAAAATAATAAAGGTGAACTGGCTTTATATTTACAGAGAGATTTTTTTTTACATAATACAGTCATTACACCCAGCATAAGGTATGCTATCTACATTTGAAAATTAATAAACTGGTTGAATTTAGTAAGTTAGTCATTATCTTTAAATTAGTTACTATAAACAAGTATATAAGCAGTTGACCAAATGTAACTGATTTATTCAAGTTACAAAATCACCTGCTTGAGGGAATATGTTTTTGTTAAAGCCAATACATCGAAATGATTAAGACTTCAGCTTCTAAGTCAAATATCCTTGTAATGAAATTGCAGGTAACTACCAAAGGAATAAAAAAAAAAAGATGGTACTTTCAGAGAGGTTTAAATAGTAATTACTGAAAGGATTATTTGCAGAGGTGTGGGAAAGTTGAAAGGAACAACAAGGTATAAAGTTATACTGAAGAACTCAGGGATGTGCAAAAAATGGAAATCCATTGCTAACCTCAAGAACTCAAGAAAAGAATGACCAGAATTTGATGATCACCCATCAGGAACTATAACTGTATGGGAAACATACTGCTGTAGCCAGGCAGAAAGGGAGCAGGGTGGCTATAGGGTAGAGAAAGATACCACCACTCTCCTCCTCTTATTTCACCCTTAAAAACCCTGCTGAGATCTCCCTTAAGTTGAAGCCTACCAGAAGTTAAAAAAGAAAGGAAAAGAAAAGAGAGAGAGAGAGAGAGAGAGAGAGAGCGAGCCTGATGCGATTTAATAGTTCAACCTTACAGAGAAGGGTAGAGGAAAGCAGAAAATTGATCTAAGAAAGCAAAATATAAAATGATAGCGAACATATCAATATGTTAATTATATTACCTGAGAGATATTGCTTATGTTTCTGTTTCATCATCTTGGGGAGTTGAAAACTTGGAAGAGATTCAAAGCATAAAGACCTAAATGTATACAACAGTGTTAACACTAAATGGAACATTAGTTTCACACTTTTTTTGCATTCTTCCAAAACTGACTTATCAAATTATGAAAAGCAATTCTTAGTTGTCCAATGTATAACACAGTCTCCAGGTTTAATCTCTTAATAGCAGAAATATCAGCCTCTTTCACATTCATAGCTAGTTGGGGGTCTGTGATCCGAATACAGAAAATGGCTCCCCAAAGATGCTGTTGTCTTCAGTCGCTCAGTCGTGTCTGACTCTTTGCGACCCCATGGGCTGCAGCACACCAGGCCTCCAAATGTATAACACAGTCTCCAGGTTTAATCTCTTAATAGCAGAAATATCAGCCTCTTTCACATTCATAGCTAGTTGGGGGTCTGTGATCCGAATACAGAAAATGGCTCCCCAAAGATGCTGTTGTCTTCAGTCGCTCAGTCGTGTCTGACTCTTTGCGACCCCATGGGCTGCAGCACACCAGGCCTCCCTGTCCTTCTCTGTCTCCTGGAGTCTGCTCAAACTTATGTCCACTGAGTTGGTGATACTGTCTAACCAAACATGCCCAAGTCTGAATTCTTAAAACCTGTGAATGTTTACCTTATACTGCAAAGGAATTTCACACCTGGGATTAAGCTCAGGATCTTAAAATGAAGAGATTGTCCTGGATTATCTAAATGCTCCCAAAGTAACCACAAAGTTCCTGAGGAGAGGGAGGCAATAGGGTCAGAGTGCCAGAAGGAAATAAAAAGACAGAAGTAGAGGCTTGAGTGATTTGAGGAAGGGGTGATGATTCAAGGAATGTGTGTAGTCTCTAGAAGCTGGAAAAGACAAGGAAACGGATTCTGCTCTGGAGCCTGCAGAAGGAATACAGCGCTGCAGACGCCTTGCATTTAGAACATTAGCTGAAGAACTGTAAGATAATGCATCTGTGTGATTTGAAGGCACTGTTTGTGGCCATTTGCTACAGCAGAAATAGGAAACCAATGCAGAGTTTCTGTTGTTTCTTTCTGACGCCCCAGATCCATTTTCCACCCCTTCCTGTCTGGGTCTGTGCCACAGGAGGCTAACCTTTGGCTTCTACCTGAGATCAATGAATGGGAGGAGGCATTGGCCTGGCAGAGTTGGGCTGGGAGGCTGGAAGAGAGAGGCTAGAGTCCTTCCCCTTCCTCTGCCGACTCATTGCAGCTTTGGCCCTTGAAGAGTCTCCCTACAGCCCTCAGCTCAAGGATCCTAGACTGAGGGCTGGTCACTCCCCACTGCTGCTAGACCCAAATGCTTTCTGATCCCTGTTGTTTCCCTTAGTCCTGCCCACACTTTCCTAAATCATTAATAAGTGTTTAGTTAAGCTCTTTGAGTGTGCCATTTCTTTGCTGCCAGTAAACTGTCTGGTTCAATACAGAATATCTTTTTCACACTATTTATTTAGACTCAGTTAGCAGAGTCTGAGGTATTTGGAAAGAATATCAAGCATAAGAAAGTTTAAGACAGTATAATCATCTACCATAATTAAAATTTATTTTGCTCATCTTAATTTGAGTTATAACATGTCTGTCCCCCCTTTAGAAAAACTGAATCCTCCTTCACTAAAAATCCCAGTTACGATGAAGACTCACAT
>SJYC01138034.1:0-28423 GCA_006408675.1 Madoqua kirkii | reverse complement strand
ATATCATTCTGTCGTTTTTGAGACTGCATCCAAGTACTGCATTTCAGACTCTTTTGTTGACCATGATCGCTACTCCATTTCTTCTGAGGGATTCCTGCTCGCAGTAGTAGATATAATGGTCATGAAAGTGGTCAGTCGCTCAGTAATGTCCAAGTCTTTGCGACTCCATGAACTGCAGCACACCAGGGCTCCCTGTCCATTACCAACTCCCAGAGTTTCCCTAAACTCATGTTCATTGAGTCAGTGATGCCATCCAACCATCTCATCTTCTGTCCTCCCCTTCTCCTCCTACCCTCAATCTTTCCCAGCATAAGGGTCTTTTCAGCTCTTTGCATCAGGTGTCCAAAGTACTGGAGTTTCAGTTTCAACATCAGTCCTTCGAATGAACACCCAGGACTGATTTCCTTTAGGATGGATTGGTTGGATCTACTTGCAGTCCAAGGGACTCCCAAGAGTCTTCTCCAACACCACAGTTCAAAAGCATCAATTCTTCTGTGCTTAGCTTTCTTTATAGTCAAGCTCTCACCTCCATACATGACTACAGGAGAAACCATACCCTTAACTAGATGAACATTTGTTGGGAAAGTAATGTCTCTGCTTTTTAATATGCTCTTCTTTAATATGACTTTCCTTTTGGCATAGGTGGTAAAGCATCTGTCTACAATGTGAGAGACTGGGATATGAACCCTGGTTTGGGAAGATTCCCTGGAGAAGGAAATAGTAATCCACTTCAGAATTATTGCCTGGAAAATCCCATGGACAGAGAAGCCTGGTAGTCTACAGTCTATGGGGTCACAAAGAGTTGGACACAACTTCACTTTCACTTTCACTTTCAATGTCTCTGCTTTTGAATATGCTGTCTAGGCTCATCCTAAATTTCGTTCCAAGGAGTAAGCGTGTTTTAATTTCAAGGCTGCAGTCACCATCTGCAGTGATTTAGGAACCTCCTAAAAAATTAAGTCAGCCACTCTTTCTACGGTTTCACCATCTATTTCCCATGAAACGATGGGACCAGATGCCATGATCTTTCCTTTGTGAATGCTGAGTTTAACCCAACTTTTTCACTCTCCTCTTTCATGTTCATCAAGAGGACCTTTAGCTCCTCTTCACTTTCTGCCATAAGGGTGGTGTCATCTGCATATCTGAGGTTATTGATATTTCTTCCAGCAATCTTGATTCCAGCTTGTGCTTCATCCAGCCCAGTGTTTCTCATGATGTATTCTGCATGTAAGTTAAATAAGCAGGGTGACAATATACAGCCTTGATGCACTCCTTTTCCTATTTGGAACCAGTCTATTCTATGTCCAGTTCTAACTGTTGCTTCCTGACTTGCATAAAGGTTTTTCAAAAGGCAGGTCAGGTGGTCTGGTATGCCCATCTCTTTCAGAATTTTCCACACTTTGTTGTAATCCACACAGTCAAAGCCTTTGGCACAGTCAATATGCCAGCCAATTTGGAAAACTCAGCAGTGGACACAGGACTGGAAAAGGTCAGTTTTCATTCAATCCCAAAGAAAGGCAATGACAAAGAATGCTCAAACTACCACACAATTGCACTCCTCTCTCACACTAGTAAAGTAATGCTCAAAATTCTCCAAGCCAGACTTCAGCAATACGTGAACAGTGAACTTCTAGATGTTCAAGCTGGTTTTAGAAAAGGCAGAGGAACCAGAAATAAAACTGCCAACATCTACTGGATCATGAAAAAAGCAAGAGAGTTCCAGAAAAACATCTACTTCTGCTTTATTGACTATGCCAAAGCCTTTCACTGTGTGGATCACGATAAACTGGAAAATTCTTCAAGAGATGGGAATACCAGACCACCTGACCTGCCTGTTGAGAAACCTATATGCAGGTCAGGAAGCAACAGGTATAAGTGGACATGGAACAACAGACAGGTTCCAAATAGGAAAAGGAGTATGTCAAGGCTGTATGTTGTCACCCTGCTTATTTAACTTCTATGTAGAGTACATTATGAGCAATCTTGGGCTGGATGAAGCACAAGCTGGAATCAAGATTGCTGGAAGAAATATCAATAACCTCAGATATGCAGATGACACCACCCTTATGGCAGAAAGTAAAGAGGAGCTAAAGGTCCTCTTGATGAACATGAAAGAGGAGAGTGAAAAAGTTGGGTTAAACTCAGCATTCACAAAGGAAAGATCATGGCATCTGGTCCCATCGTTTCATGGGAAATAGATGGTGAAACCGTAGAAAGAGTGGCTGACTTAATTTTTTAGGAGGTTCCTAAATCACTGCAGATGGTGACTGCAGCCTTGAAATTAAAACACGCTTACTCCTTGGAACGAAATTTAGGATGAGCCTAGACAGCATATTCAAAAGCAGAGACATTGAAAGTGAAAGTGAAAGTGAAGTTGTGTCCAACTCTTTGTGACCCCATAGACTGTAGACTACCAGGCTTCTCTGTCCATGGGATTTTCCAGGCAATAATTCTGAAGTGGATTACTATTTCCTTCTCCAGGGAATCTTCCCAAACCAGGGTTCATATCCCAGTCTCTCACATTGTAGACAGATGCTTTACCACCTATGCCAAAAGGAAAGTCATATTAAAGAAGAGCATATTAAAAAGCAGAGACATTACTTTCCCAACAAATGTTCATCTAGTTAAGGGTATGGTTTCTCCTGTAGTCATGTATGGAGGTGAGAGCTTGACTATAAAGAAAGCTAAGCACAGAAGAATTGATGCTTTTGAACTGTGGTGTTGGAGAAGACTCTTGGGAGTCCCTTGGACTGCAAGTAGATCCAACCAATCCATCCTAAAGGAAATCAGTCCTGGGTGTTCATTCGAAGGACTGATGTTGAAACTGAAACTCCAGTACTTTGGACACCTGATGCAAAGAGCTGAAAAGACCCTTATGCTGGGAGATCGCAGCCATGAAATTAAAAGATGATAGCTCATTGGAAGGGAAGTTGTGATCAACCTAGACAGTATATTAAAAAGCAGAGACATTATTTTATCAACAAAGGTCCGTCTAGTCAAGGCTATGGTTTTTCCAGTGGTCATCTGTGGATGTGAGAGCTGGACTATAAAGAAAGCTCTGAGTGCCGAAGAATTGATGCTTTTGAACTGTAGTGTTGGAGAAGACTCTTGAGAGTCCCTTGGACTGCAAGGAGATCCAACCGGTCCATCCTAAGGCAAATCAGTCCTGAATGTTCATTGAAAGGACTGATGTTGAAGCTGAAATCCCAATACTTTGGCCACCTGATATGAAGAGCTGTCTCATTTGAAAAGACCCTGATGCTGGGAAAGATTGAACACAGGAGGAAAAGGGGACGACTGAGGATGAGATGATTGGATGGCATCACTGACTCATGAGTATGAGTTTGAGTAAACTCCGGGAGTTGGCAATGGACAGGGAGCCCTGGAGTGCTGCAGTCCATGGCATTGCAAAGAGTCAGACTCGATTGAGCGACCGAACTGAACTGAACAGAAATCTTTGGTATTTGAATGAAGAAACAAGAAACAAAACTAAAGAAAAACCTTCTAAAAAGCTTTTTAAGAATGTCAAAGAAATAAATCCTTACAAAATTTATATTATGTTCCTTGATATATACTGGGGGAGGGGTCATTCTTGGTAGCCTTGCCGAGAGTCACTATTTAGTTACCTATTCAGTCTTTCAAAGGCTGTTATCTAAAGGTTTTACTTATACAAAGAATGTCTTGATGAGGAAAAATTATGAAATGAGGCTAAATGCTAAATCTAGTAACATAAGAGATATATATGAAAAGTCCTGAAGATCTATGGGATAATAATAACGAGTAACCTTTATAAATCAGCATTACCCCAAAATGAATGTTATTGGAGCTGAGATAGAATGCAGTTTTGGTAACCAACTGTTATCAGGAGTGTGTCTATTGTTGAACCACAAATAACTTTCCTCTTTTTTTCACATTAAAAATCTTTAAGTGTCTTCTGCCATGAGGATACTCTCAGTAGCTACTTTAGGCCTAGCAAAGATCAACCTGACCTTGGCCAATCAGCTTGTACTCTGAAGAGTGTACTTAGTGAAACACATGAGTGGAGAAGTATTCATACTTGGCAGAGTTTGCTGTCTCCTCTGCTCAGTATTTTACCATGATTAATGCCCGTCTATCTTCTTCACTGCTTCTGCAGTGGCCGGAGTCGATGCTGTCACTCTCATATTTCTTCTCTGTAGCAGACGCTTTTCTAATGTTGTTGGGTTCCGGCTGGGTATAACCTTTCATGGGGCACCGCTGCCTCCTATCCCGCTTTCATGAGCTTGCTAGTTTGTGCACATGGGCAGACATTCTGACCTCATGACCTCCAAAATAGATTATATGAGGACAACTGCATCTAACCTTTCCAACATTTTGGACACCCCAACTCTTCTCAAGGGCATGGGTGCAAAGAATACTTCCTTGTGGTTTTGGCTTACATTCTTCTCACATCAAAAGAACGAAGTCTGGGAGACTGTGAAGCCAGATCAGAAATGCTAACAGAGCAGTGATTTTCTGGCAGCCCTTCAAGTTCCCTGGCATGAATTTGAGCAGAGAGCAGTTTTTTCACATCTTTCAGTTTTTATTATGGTTTAAGTGAGCATTTCCAAATATGTGAATTACATTTTCTGGTATAATCCAACCTGTAGAAAGGGCAACAACTGACCAAAACTCTGGAAAACCCCAAAGACATTTTTGAAAATTCCTTCTCAGTTCTAGTTCTTTCTCTTTTTTGAATCCTGAATCTTGCTGTTAATGAAACCAGTTACATGAAACATTGTAGGAATCCCTTCTATGGTATTTTAGTAACTTTGGTTTGCCTTTCCTATGCTGATTCAGTTTACCAACAATGGGTTTAATTTTGGTAAGCATTCTAGTATTGGTTTAGCAAAAAAATTCATTCAGGCTTTTCTGTTCCAAAAACCCTAGCAAACTTTTTGGCCAACCAATATAAGATACTTAAAGATGCAGTACAACTTTTTAAAATTATTGCCAAATAGTCTACAAAAACCTCCCCCCCTAAAAAAAGAGTTTTAAAGTTTAAATGCCAGATTAAAGTAACTGTAAAGTCTATTTTTTCCATCTGCTTTCTCAGCCTCCACCTACCGCTAGTAAAGATCTGGGTGCTAGATGAATTAGGTCACCAAGGCCTGTTCCTTTCTTTTGTTTCTCTTGACATTTACTCTACTTTTTTCTTTTCCTCACTAAGCTTTCTCTTACCCTTCTCAAAACTGAATACTTTACTCATCTTAGTCTAATATCTATTTTCATCCTCTCATTTGATGGCTGATAAAGTTATGTACATTCAATTCTTTCTCCACCACTTTATTCAAAGGAGTGATTTTTCCATCCACTTACCTTTTCTTCCACTTTGAGAGCTGCATTCATGTTTCTTCCTCACTACCGGCATCATTCAAAAGACTATATTGCCCTGGCACAGCATATCCAAAGTCACATCAGCAGATCTGCAGTGACTTGAGTACAGGATCACAGAGTGGGGCATCACGTGACATTTGGCTCAGCTAAATTACTATCTCAGGATTGGAAGAAACACACCACTAAGACCTAAAAAGATAAGATTTCTTTTCTTCCATAGAGCATAGGAGATTCCAAAGCCAGAGAAACTATACCCAATGCTTCTCATCACTATCACCAGTTGTTTATGCAGCTCATAAAAAGGAGTGAATAATAAATTTTCACACTGAGCAAAGAAGACAAAATAGCACATTGTACCACACTCTAAAGTGAGACATAGCATACTTCAAGTCCTGATATACATGTGAAAGTCAGCAGGATGCTAGTCCTAGGTAATATTACAATATCCCATTTTGCATTACATTTGATGCAGTGATCTTCCTAGGCTATTACATATATCTGGAGAGTGAGGTGAGGATTCTTAACACTGGCAAAACATTAACTACACTCAAGTGAGAGCACACATGATATAACAGTTCAATGTTTTTGTAACTAAACTAACACTCTGAGAGCAGAATGGATAGCTACATATACACAAGTGAATCTTCTTATTGTTACTATCTTTTGATAATAGACTCTAAGTAGCATTATAGAACGTAATATTCACTCTTTCACTTTATATGAATATCTCGTAAATCATGGGGTGATGAAACTATCTAGTGATATTAATATATTATTTACATTTAAATAAAGAAGAGCACAATACTGTCAAACCACAAAAGTTACTCATTGTCATCCTTAGGCATTATCTAGGACTTATTTCTTACTGATATGACGTGATTGAAAATTTCAGGATAGCAAATGTAGAATACATATTTTAAAGGCACAACTGAAATAAAATACAATTGTGCAAAACAGAAGGTTATCTCCTTATAGAATTGACCTGTAGCAACCTAGTTATGAATCCCATGACTGATGGGATTTTGGTCCATAAAGTTTCAGATTTTGTTCTTATTACAAAGCACCCTGAATATCATATTGAAGCTTGCTAATTATTTTCTCGGAAGGAGAGTATTACAGTATAGTACGAAGTGACATTTTAAACATTTCTGTCTGGAATTATGATATTAAATAATGCCATCATTAGCACATAATTATATCATACACAATTATATATAAAACATTATAACTTGTAATGTTTTTCATACATCTGTGAGGTATGTACAATATACACACAAAAGTCAGTTAACAGAGACCTCTATTGCCATCATTATCTTTTTGCCTTAATTTTTTTTTGTCATTTTTGGATCAAATTTTGTACAATGGAGGCATTCCAGACATAAGTCAACAATGGAGAATCAAGAAAAGGCAACAAGGTAATTGTTGCGTCTCGCCTGATGAACTCCTAAATCAACAAAGAAGCCTGTCTCTATGACTAATCAGCCTGCGAGGGTCTCCCGCCTGATAGGAGAACAGAGAAGTGAATCTACGCTGTGGGGTTCTCTCTTGTTTTCCAATTCAAACATTTGCCACACGAAGTGCGTAAAAGAAACCTAGGGGGAAAAAATGCCAACTAATACTTGGGACTACCTATATTTTAGAGGTGATAGTAAGAATTAAACTAGTCACTGCGACGTTCTGTATCAGTAACTATGCCATCACTTCAGGACGCTGCCACCAGGGCAAAAGCAGAGGGAACGTCGTCCTCACAATTTTCCGGAATGTAGGCGCCCAGAGCAAGCTGAGCCTCTGGCAGATGGCATAAAGAGGTGACCTGACGAAGAGCTTGAAGGAGTTAACGTGGTACCCTGATTCTTTCATCTCCAAGTATTCATTTGGGGGGAAACCCTGGGGATTGGGGTATGGACAGAGAAGGGGTAAAACCTAACCCAAAGTTTTACCTTCCGAAACTATGCCATCACTTCAGGACGCTGCCACCAGGGCAAAAGCAGAGGGAACGTCGTCCTCACAATTTTCCGGAATGTAGGCGCCCAGAGCAAGCTGAGCCTCTGGCAGATGGCATAAAGAGGTGACCTGACGAAGAGCTTGAAGGAGTTAACGTGGTACCCTGATTCTTTCATCTCCAAGTATTCATTTGGGGGGAAACCCTGGGGATTGGGGTATGGACAGAGAAGGGGTAAAACCTAACCCAAAGTTTTACCTTCCGAAAGGGTTTAGTCTTTGCGTCTGAACGCAGCCAGGAGTTGCGCTTTCTTCTCCACTCCTGGTCTAGAGGGTTAGAGGGTCTTCCAGCAGGGACTCCCCACCTCCACCCCAGGTGGCAGACAGACACTCCTGCCTGTTTTAGAGCTCTGGCACGGCGAGCTGGAGACCTGATTCATCTTTCCTTTCCAGTCCCCACCTGGGCCCACCAGTGCGCGACAGAGACAGGCCATCAGAGGAGCTCTGCTCCCAAAGGTGGGTGGCAAACAAATTCACAGTAAAGAAGTGGCCTCTGGGGGCTAGGCTCGAAATTGGACCGAAAGAGGTCTGCAGGACGTTATTTTTTGTTTGTTTGTTTGTTTAAATCAGACTCCTTTAAGATTTTCCCTAAAATCATATCTTCTGAACCGACTAGCCATCACTGGCGTTTGCAGAATTTTCTTCAGCCCCGAAACAACCCTCTCTCTCACGATCTACGTGATTGCCTCAAAAACAGCCCCCACCCACGCTCCTCTCAAGCTACATTAAACGGCCCCGACACGCTTTAGCCACCAGTTTAATTCATAGAAAGTAGCAATAACTCTTGACATCGCCTCCGCAGCCCACTCGAGGACTCCAGCCCAGGACACCTTATTTTGAGGCTTTTTTGAGCGCCGATTTCTGAGACGTGAGAGGTTATTTGAGGCTTCCCGGGTAGATTTCCTGGCCTCCAACTCCCTCCCGCCCTGAGCTGGTAATTTTCTGCTGCTCCTCCTCCTCCTCTTGACCTCCAGCAAGGTACCTTCGCCTCCCCTCCCCCTCTCCTTCCCAGTAAACCTCCCGTACGAGTTGGAAATCAATCCTTTGGCGCTATATTCAGACCTGCCGGTTCGACAGGATTGCAGTGGGGGAAATGGTGTCACTTCTTTCAGAAAGAATGTCATTTGATCAGCTACACTTGAGTTAATTCGCTCCGGGTTTCCCGAGAGCTCGGGTGGGTCCGTGGGTGCTTTGCTGGATTCCGTGCATTTCTGGTAGCTTTCAGCTGAACTGCCCAGGACCTTGGGGGATAAAGCTTTTCCCCTCAGGACTCCAATTACCCCCCACCCCCCACTCCCGTGATAATCCGGTACGTTTAACAAAGGTTTTGCCAGAGGTAGGGTTCAACTCATCCTGGGGTCGGAACCTCTTAGCCCTTTGCACTCATTGGCTCCAACCTGGGCTCCAGGGAGAACTCTGGTCCTGTTAAAAACTGTCTGTTCCTAGTCACATAGGGTTTCAAAAAAGAACAAAACAAAAAACTTTTTAAAAGGAAAGGGTTTCACCTGACATGGTCGGCTCTTTTGTGAAATTATAGTAAATACTTCCAAAAGCACAATTTTAAAAGGAGGGGGCAAATTTGTGTCCTCGCTTGGTCTAAGTCCTATCGGTAATGAGATGCGGAACCTCGCATTCTCAAGGCTGATCTGAGGTTTGTGGCTTCGCCGCTGCCGGGAGCGTGGAATTCTATCTTGGCTGGGAACCGAGCGGCAGACCGCACAGGAACGCGGGCTCCCGGGCTGCCGTCTGCCAGGAAAGAAGAGCAGGGCTGCTGGTGACAGACACATCTACCTGAACTCCGGCTAAAAAGCTCTGCGTGCGGAAGAAGATTCGTGCTAATTCACCCAGACTGTTTTAACTGGTTAATAAAGCAACTGACACTCAACAAGACCACAATCACAGCAGGAGTCTTTGGCAATATAGTAAGAATCAAGACTAAAGTTTTGTTGTTGTTGTTAACAACTGCCTTTATTGTTATTATTGCTTATCATTATGCGGGTGGGGAGTAAAAGGAGAGGGAAAAGAAGAGACAATCGTTTCCTACCCACTGGTACAAACAGAACATTGCTTTCATTTTTCTGTGAAATCAGAGTGCAGATTCTCTTGATTCATCATTAAGCCACCGCCAGAAATTGGGAGAGGCAAAGTAGCTCTAAATACCAATACCCACTGCCTTCTGGTTGGAAAATAAATTATGACTCTCTTTATACACATATAATTTATCTGACACTTGGATGTGATTTAAGATCCTGATGGTTTGTATAGCTTTATTCTACATGATTAGACTACACAGGAAAAGTAAAAATAAAAAGTGTGAGTGGGATAAATATATATGTATTCTATTCCACATTTTCTGAGGTAAAATACATCTATGTTTCATTTTGACCCACCAAGTTACATATTTGTGGATATCAGAAAATACCAGTCCTTCAGTTTTATTTTTTTCTGTCAGAACACCTTATTTGTGGAAAACTGGCATTCCAATTGTTATTCACAAACTTGATCTTGGTGTGAGCTAAGCACAGCATCACCTCCCTGGGAATATGTTCAGGGAAAGCTAATCAAAGTTGCCTTTCCTTCCTAATTTTGGTTGATTGGTGAGGAAAAGCTTTCTTCCTTATGTACATAATTACCTCGCCCCCTCCCCCCCAAAGAAAAACTTAACAACAAAATAAAAACCCCACTTATATCTGCCAGAAGTTGTGGGAAATAAATCCTAAATATGTAATGCTACTTGCCAATTGTAATTAAGACCTATTTAAATATTTGAAATGTATCTTGAGGACATGATATGTATAGGAGTCGGAATTTGGCATTTTTGATGCAGAATGTTTAAATTTTAATCAAAGCAGAGAAAGCAACAACACACAAAACGCAGGCATAAAGCCCACTAGGAATTTTAGGTGGAAAAGTACTATAAACCCATGTGGGCAGAGGCCACAGTCTTACATAGAACTTAATAAATCCCAGCATCTTTTTTATATTCAAGGACACTAAAGTATATTTGGGGTGGCCTGGAGGTAATGGTAACTAAGTACTCATAGTCTTCTTTTCTTTCTCATTAGTAGAGGAGCTTACAGAGGGGATTCACAAAACTGTTTTTAAGGGTAGATTTTTTGACCTAACAGAATATCAAAGGTCAAAATTGAGTCCATTTTTGACAAGAGGGTCTAATCCCCCCTTTGAACACAAGAGGTCGCTCCTGTGATCAAATACTGGGGGAAAATATTGCTAATCACAGTTTGATGTATTCTATAAAAACATTACAATTTTTTTTTACAGAAATGTTTGATGCATTAATGTGTATAGAAATCACTTAAAGAAACAGGGGAATAATCTGTGACCAAATTTGAATCTCAAGGTGAAAGGAAACAATAATGCCTGCTATCCTAACTTTGATTTAATGTAAAATGTATAAGCAACACACAGACCTCCCGAGTACATCCATCGTGGAGCAATGTAACTACTGGGTTTCCTCAGATTGCTCCCTTTGCCAAAGGGTATCTTCTCCATGATCTTTTAACCTCTAACAGCTTAAGAACTTCTTAAGAAAATACTTATTTACACTAACAGTATGGGCTGAAGAAAGAGAAACACTCATTGTCTTCATTATGATGAAACTGCCAGTTACTAACGCTTTTCTCCAAGCCACATACCAGGTTTTCTTTTTGGACCTGCTATCAGCAGCAGCACTAATTCTTTAGAGAGAGAGAGAGAGAGAGAGAGAGAGAGAGAGAGAGAGAGAGTGTGGTTGAAGGATGGATAGTGAGGGTGCTTTCTGGATCTCAAATATAAGTCATCAGGCTTCTGGCAGCTTCTGTTGTTTAATTCCATGTTATAAAGGTGACACGATGGAATACGATTGGTTAAAATTCTCTATTTACTTTCTGGGGATATAGCGCCTTTATAAAACAAAACTAAACTAAACTAGTGTCAACTTGGTTATTTGTACAGGAAACATGCCCATATACTGGGACGATTTGCTTCATGTTGTCTTTATCAGCATCAGTTTTACCAAAGCAGCCTGACAAAAGACTCCACGGATATAATACCTGAGGCACTAGAAAACTATGAGCAAAAAGCAACAACAGAAACATCCTGCCCCCCCACCCGGTAAACGTATCAACATCTAACTTTTGATTTCACACACCCACACTGATACAACTTATAATAGAAATAGAAGGGATGAGATCCAGTTAGAAATTTTCCTTGAGAGAAAACAAAAGCATGTTCTTGGTAAAGCCCCAGCCATATCACGAGGAAATTCAGCGTCTTTGCTTCTCTCTGCGCTGTGGAGAAGCACACTGCTGTAAACCGAGCCGGCCACTGAGGCCGGCGGAGGGCTCACAACACTTATCGAGGGCTAGATCTGTCGAATGATACAAAGAAAGGAGTTTCCTAACACACCGGGTTTTCTCAAGGCAATGAGACACCGAAATTAAACCTACTACTGCGTGCATTTGCGGAACTTTTCAGATAAAACTGGCAGTCACACTAGATAAGGAATCAACGTTTAGAAGCTTTTGGAGATGCGGATGGAGGGTGGGGGATTCTTCGTGGCCTCCCAGTGACTTTGTTTTGGGGAGACAGTAAGATATCATGGAACGTGTAAGCAATTATTCAAGAGGGTTACCGGCGAGTTGAAGTCACCATTCTTCTCTCTCCAGGTTGTTTCTCGAGAGAAAATAAGGTAAACACAACCGGTGAAATGAAATAGGTATTTCGCTGTTCTCCTGTGTTACACCCCTCCCTACTCAGGCCCTTAGATGACGCGTTTTAAAAATCTCTAGAGACGTGGAGACTTGTCCTTACAATGATCTACCATCAGCTAACTGCACACAGTTGCTTAAAAACAAAAGGCAGGAGACCGGCAGAGAGAAGAATCGGATAGGCGTAATAGCTTTGCAAACTTTAAACTACTGGAAGACCACTTAGGCTTCGGGTTAGTTCTAGAGTTAAACTGCAAAGCAGACCCCGCGGGTCCGAAAGAGACAGAAATCCGCGGAGTCAACTTGGTTATACCTGTGCACTTCCAACCTGATTCTCCGCTTAGGTAAGAAGCACCCCTTTACCCCCACCCCGCGTTTCTGGAGATCTGAGTTAAGGGGTTTACGGGGTACTGGGGAAGCAGCAGCGAACAATTTCTCTGGGTCCATTCATCCCAGGACCGGCGTCTTCCCCTAAGCAGCTCCCAGCGCTCCACGCGCAGGCAACTCGGGAACTCACCCGCCCTGGCAACCAAGCCCGGCTGGGCCCGGAACTGTGTGCCAAAGCGCGAGAGCCAACCGAGCCAAACGGCCTGTTCCAAGTCGCCCTTTTCCTAAAGTCCGGAAGGGTCCTCGTCATCTAGAACACCTACCCACCAGCCAGTCGCCACCGGAGGCGGAAAAGTGAGCCTCGCGCGCAACGCGGCCAGCCGGACTGCGGGGACCCCAGGAGCGCAGGGCGGAGGAGCAGCGCGACCGGAGGAGAGGGCGCTGGCGGCGCGGCCGGCTAGGAGCAAGGGGAAAGGCGAGGCGGAAGGAGGAGAAGGGAAGCCAAAAGCCAGGGCCGCCGGAGCACCGGGGCAGAGCGGTCTTAGCCCCGAGCGAGTCGCCTCAGGAGCCCTAATCCTCTCCCGCGGGCTTGCCGAGCGGCCAGTGGCGCACCGCGGCAGCGAGGCTGAAATATGATAATCAGAACAGCTGCGCCGCGCGCCCTGCAGCCAATGGGCGCGGCGCTCGCCTGACGTCCCCGCGCGCTGCGTCAGACCAATGGCGATGGAGCTGAGTTGGAGCAGAGAAGTTTGATAAGAGATAAGGAAGAGAGGTGCCCGAGCCGCGCCGAGTCCGCGCCGCCGCAGCGCCTCCGCTCCGCCAACTCCGCCGGCTTAAATTGGACTCCCTGATCAGCGAGGGCGCGGCGCAGCCGGGCAGCGGGCTCTCTCAGCCTTGGCAACCCCAGGGGCCACTGTTTCCCACTTAGCCACAGCTCCAGCATCCTCTCTGTGGGCTGTTCAACAACTGTACAACCACCATTTCACTGTGGACATTACTCCCTGTTACAGATATGGGAGACATGGGAGATCCACCAAAAAGTAAGAGGCGATTTTACCTTGTGGGGCTCGGTGTGCTGTTCTTGTGCGGGGGTCTCTCTCAGGCACGGGTGCCAAGGGCTCTTTGGACTTGGAGTCATTGCTTGGAGAGAGAGAGAGAGAGAGAAGGTGGCTTTTTCTTGTTGCCGCCACGCCTGCATGCTTGCTGTCGGTTCCGATCTTCGGGAAACTGATCGTACCTTCTGTTTGAATTCGCCTGCGTGTCCTCCAAAACCTTAGCCTTCCGGTGCTAAGCGGCGGTTTTCTCCCTGGGACTCCGGAGCTCTCCGAGAAGGTTATTCTGTTGCAAAGATCTGCCAGCACGTACAATACCCGGAGATGTGAATTAGCATTAGACTTGCAAAAGAGAACGAGTGACAACTGTATTGATGTCTGTTCTTGCTAACAATATCCAGTCCTATGTGCTATTTAAGAGCGTGCTTCATGGAAAATATAGACATCCCTGCGTTCACTTAACGCTTCTAGTCAAAACCTTTTCTTTGACTTGACTTATCCATAATCTTTCCCAATGATTATGGCAAAGAGGGAGGAGGGAGGGAAAAGAAATAACAAAATGAACGGGTTTGATTGCGTGCTAGGCTTGCAAATGCAGACTATTCAAATCTGCATTTTATATATATTCCACCTCCTTTTAAAAATGAGTCAAGGTTTTGATGGCACACTTCAATTACCATCCCAAAGTGCAATACTCTTTAAAAAAAAGAAAAAAAAAAAAAATCCCAGAGTACGCCCTATAAGAGAACGACACTAAAAGTGTGTTTATCTCTGTAGGAAGTAAACGGTTAGTCAATCATGTATTTATTTTCATTTCAGAAAAACGTCTGATTTCCCTGTGTGTTGGTTGCGGCAATCAAATTCACGATCAGTATATTCTGAGGGTTTCTCCGGATTTGGAATGGCATGGGCATGTTTGAAATGTGCGGAGTGTAATCAGTATTTGGACGAGAGCTGTACGTGCTTTGTTAGAGATGGGAAAACCTACTGTAAAAGAGATTATATCAGGTACGCCATTTATACCGTTTACTTCATTTTGTGAGAGTCCGCTTCCTCTCCTCATTCGTTATTTATTATTTTGTGTGCCTTTGTCTTTTGCCAGAGTATGCCTTAATGGGTACTAGCGTGCAGAAGTTACCCCTGTAAAATGTAATACGTAAATTAAACTGTGCTGTTCATTTTACTTTTTAGAGGAAAAAAATGTGACTCATATAGTGGTTTTCATAAATAATGTGGTTTGAAGCTTTAATTGCTCTTCGAATTTGTGATGCTGAAATTATTTTCCTGTTACCCTCCCCTTTCCAAAACAAACTTTAAAAATTCAGGATGGATAAGTTGGGGTTTCTAAACTTTTTTTAAAAGGTTGGATTTTATTCTATCATACAGTGTTTTTCCTACTTATTTTAATTCAGTATTTTATTAGTAACTTCCATATTCTCTGAAGACGTCAATGCAATAGGTAAAATAAAAGTTTGATCTAGACATGTTTAAAAGTGTACTTTGCAAGAGCAAATACAGGTGTTGCCCTTTATTTTTGGGTAAGGGATCCTGCTTGGAAAATTTAAAAACCAACCCAAATATTCTCTGTAAAAACCACCCGGAGATTTAATCTTTTTAAATATTAACCCTTTGGTGACATCTGACTGTCTTCTTATCTTATCTGAGCTGATGAACTAGACAGAGCAGATCAAATTGCCCATCATCTGTCTATGAACAATCGCTATATTTAGATAATTGAACAGCTTCCTTTCTCACATTAAAATCTGGTAACTGATAAAATGAGCGAATTGCCCATACTGACAAGAATAAAATCACATAAGGAATGTCCTGAATTTTTTTTCTTTCAATTTATTCTGCATCTAAACTTCATGCATTGCCAATCTCAAATTTTCTCAGACTTGTGTATACATATGTCAGAAATTTTATTTTCTGCCTAAGGAAGGAAGTAGAATTTCCAAAGAAAATATTATTGTTTTAAGAACAAAACAGAAGAGATAATACCTTCATTATTACATTGAATAATAAAAATATTATCTTAAAAAATCATCTAGTGCCTATTAACAAGTAGTTAGCTTTGGAAGTTACAGAGTTTATGGAGCTAAGAACTTAAAGTTTAGTTAGGATTTAAGTATGCAGTTAACGATTTTTTTCCCCCTGCTCACTTGGTGTTCAGTATTTTTTCTTATTTTCAAACCATGAAGTGCAGAGCATAATTTTAATACATAAAGGTGAACTGTGCAGGGCGAAAAAGTTTATAAATACTTCAGTGGTGGGAGAGGAGAACGAGAGCAAAGAGGGGAAGTGGGGAGCTGGAGAAAGGGGGAGGGATTTTCCCAATTGTTTGGTCACAGGCAAGGTAAAGTCCTCATCCTATGAAATGGCAGATCTCACTTGGAGTAGGCGGAGGGAAGGAAAACTTTTGAATCTACCTTCTAACCTCTGACAAATGAGCCGTTTTCAATTGTTTACTTGATTGGTGTATGAGCTCCAGATTCTAGAGAGGGGGCCACTGGTCCTTCGCGGTTGTGTTTTGCTCAGCTGTATTCAGACCTGATGTGCCTAATTCTGCATACATGCTTGTGGAAGGAACCAATTGCTTTTACCTTTTCTACTCCACTCTTTGAACTGTGGTGTGTGTGTGCTCGCGTGCTTGCCTGCGTGCAACTGTGTGTGTCCCTTTGAAATCCTGAAGTTGTAAGAGGAGAACAGACTGCTGAGATTTCCCAAAACCTTTCTCCCCTTGGGGGAGCGAGGTTCCCCCACTGACCCTCTTTGTGTGGGTCTTTGCTCTCCTCCATTCTATTTGTAGGAATGGCCCCCCGCTCTGGTTATTAGTGATATATGGAGAGGGGGCCAGGGCAGGGCCTTTAGATGAAACCTACAAGGATTGTCTGTTGGTAAGGAAAGATGAGCGGCAAGGAAGACTTTAGAAGTGGGTCTTTTCATTTTTCTGGCAGGTCAGCGTTCTCAGACAGACAGAAATAGAGGTAGATCCGTAAACGACTGATGGAAGGAACCCAAGCAGATTAAAAAAAATAATAAGAGGAAGGATGGAGAGGAAACTTTCTGGTAACATGGTTGCCTGAGGACAAAATCTTTAGCTGGGCAAACAGCAATGGGCTCCTGATGCCGAAAGGACTCTGGAAACCCTCAGAGATTTCATTTTGTTCTAATGCCTGTGCATTTGTGTATGTTTTGTGAGGTGACAGTCTCATTGCCCAAGCTCATTTTCTTTTGAAAAGAAGATGCAGGTTGCAGTTTTAGAGACGTTTCTAGCAGCAGAAATTGGGGGATAGGAAGGTGAAAATGTAGGACCAGTGGCTCCCGGGAATTCACCCCGGGATTCCTTCCTGTCTACAGCAGCAAGAGCCACCCGGGTATTGGCCGCTGGAGCAGCCGCCCAGGCTTCCAACATATCAAACATTTCTCTAGTTTGGACTGGGCATTCTCAACTAAGAGGTACAGACCGAGACACAGAGGTTCATAGGCAAGGGAAACGGAGCGGGAAAAGAGAAATCGAATCGTTTCCATCCTCCCGTGCCCAGCTTGCCTGCTAATGCCGATTTCAGTGTCTCAGGACGCTGTGGCCGAGGTCGCCAGCGACCCTAGACCCAGGGCAGCGCCGGCCTGAAGTGACTCCCTCTCTCTCTTTCTTCCCTCCCTTCCCGGCCCGCTCCCCATCCCACTCCCGCGCAGGTTGTACGGGATCAAATGCGCCAAGTGCAGCATTGGCTTCAGCAAAAACGACTTCGTGATGCGCGCGCGCTCCAAGGTGTACCACATCGAGTGTTTCCGCTGCGTGGCCTGCAGCCGCCAGCTTATCCCCGGGGATGAGTTCGCGCTGCGGGAGGACGGGCTCTTCTGCCGCGCCGACCACGACGTGGTGGAGAGGGCCAGCCTGGGCGCCGGCGACCCCCTCAGCCCCTTGCACCCAGCACGGCCGCTGCAAATGGCAGGTACTCCTGGGAACGAAGGGAGGCCCTCCTTGGGGAGACCGGCGCCAGCCGAGACCGGCGCCAGGCGAGGCCAGCGCCGCGCCGCGATCTTGGGACCCACGCGGCGGCCGCTGCAGCTGCCAGTTAGATGGAGGGTTCTAGGTGCGGTTTGCACAGTGCTTCCCTCTTTTTGCGGCCAGGTTCAGTGCACTCAGTGTCTCCCTTGACTCTCCTAGCACACCTACACTACACGTCTGTGTGTCTGTGTGGGTGCCCACGAATGTACACCGCTTGTGCATGCATGTATACACACGCCCATAGAGTACTTCCAGTTCACCTTGGCCTCCAAACCATGGCTTTCTGACGACGGGCTTCAGCTTCCCTCCAGGTATTCTCTGCCGCTGCCTAATTAAAGGGGTGGAGCTCTGGGTCCCTGGAGCTTCCTCCTTTAACCCAATGAAGGAGGCTTAAGTCAAGTTAGCCCCTCAATTCCTTTTCCTTGCCAACTGCCCCACACTCCAAAATATTTTTAAAGTGTATCTTCATCCCTTTGTGAGACGGAGGACCTAAAAAGATACAGTTTTAATAATTGCAAGCCTTCGCACAGAGCCGTCATTTAAAACTGTCAACAAGCTAATCTGCAGTAATTGACTTTTAAAGGGAGCCTGCCTCTTTAAACCGTTCATTCTACTTGATTTGGTGAGAATTTCATCTTCGGGCCTGTTGCCCTGACACCGAGTGACCTCATAGGTGTTGACCTGATCCCGGGGGTCCCGGAAAAATGCAAGATTTGTAACTTACAGATCTGAGGGCCCGTGGCCCAGGAAGGAGACTAGAAATAGAACAGGGTTGGCCCGGAGTGGGGGCCACAGGTAAGAAGGCCGACAATGTTTCCAAACCTGCCTCCCGGTCTTGAATGGAACTATCCCAGTGTATTTTTAAAAGTATCAATCCGCCCGGAACCCTGGTGGTGGAAAATCTACAGCTCTTCCCCCTCTGCTTTTCTGGCAGAATTCTGTCGGGGGGATGGGAGGGGTTGTGACTTAGCTTGCAGCGGAGCAAAGCCAGTGGTGGCAACTTCTGTAAGTGCAACCTGGGCTCTGCTGTGGAACACGTAGAGTGTTGGGAGGGGGTCTGGAGCATGCCCCAACTGTCTTTTCTCTAGAGGCCGGGCAGCTCTAGAGAGAGTTTCGGTTTTCCTTTTCTGGGGAGCAGATAGCATCGGAACCGTCCAGGTAGATTTAGTAGATCCAGGTAGAGTACGAAGGATCAGAAACTGGAGAGACAGCCGAAATACCGAGTTTCTTTATCCTCTTGACATAACTGCCCTCTGGGGACTGAAGTTCAACGCTCTCCGGCAGAATTTTTCTCCGCCTTAGTTGCAGACATCCCACGGGGGTAGTATGTCTCGTTGTCCCTGGGTGTTCTGCTTTACTTCCCTTGTAGGGCCTGTGAGTTGGGGGAGGGGAACCTGGGCCCCGATCTGCGTACTAGGAAAAGCGAGAAGGGAGGAGAAACTAGGAAGAACGATGCCACCCTTGCTGTGAGCCGGAAGACAGACCTGAGAGATGCGCCCCTTTGCTAACTCCGCCGTGTTGACTCAGCAGGGGCGGAGGCCGCCTTCTTGGGTCCAGACTGCTTAGCATTGACCTCTTAAGATTAAGAGAGCGAGTTTTCATTCTCCCTTTTGCGTCCCGCACCCCCACCTCTGCCGCCTCTGCTTTGTCTGTCGAGGTCGCAAAGCGCTGGCCATTGTCGCATTTTCCCCGGATCGGCGCGGGCAGGCGGGCGGCCCGGCCCGCGCTCACCGCGCCCCTTGCCCCGTAGCCGAGCCCATCTCCGCCCGGCAGCCAGCCCTGCGGCCCCACGTCCACAAGCAGCCGGAGAAGACCACCCGTGTGCGGACTGTGCTGAACGAGAAGCAGCTGCACACCTTGCGGACCTGCTACGCCGCCAACCCCCGGCCCGATGCGCTCATGAAGGAGCAACTGGTGGAGATGACTGGCCTCAGTCCCCGTGTGATCCGGGTCTGGTTTCAGAACAAGCGGTGCAAGGATAAGAAGCGGAGCATCATGATGAAGCAGCTCCAGCAACAGCAGCCCAATGATAAAACTGTGAGTGGCCCTGGGCCGGGCAGGGGGCTCCAAGGGGGAGCGGAGGAGGCGGGCGTGCTGTCTGCCCAGATGGGCCGGCTCTCTCCCCCTGGCTCCAGAGCAGGAGCTGGCCCTGGCGGCCCCTCACTCCCAGCCGCACCCCGGGGAGAGGCCACCGGCCCTGGCCCTCCCGCCAGAGCCCCAGCTGCTCCAGGAGGCCCCTCCTGTGGGTTGGAGGCCCACCCGCCCCCAGCCCACATGGGTGAGCTCTCAGCCCTACAATTTCGCACCCCTGCCCCATCCCAAATCGGGAGGGCAGTCGCCCCCACCTTGAGAGAGGCCTTGAGCTGGTTTGCCAAAGTTCTGGTTATCAGTTCCTCAGACACCTGAGGGGAGGAAGGGAGGAATCCTTGCTTTCCTATTTAATCTAGGGTCATTCTGGGTGCCTCTTGGTGGGAGGCCTGCTGCAGACCCCCCAGGCCAGGAAAGTCCCCAAGGTGATCGTGAAAATAGAACACCCTCTGCTCCAGGTCAAGCCCAGGTCTCCAGAGATGTCGGCCTCTGGCATCCCTGGGCCAGGACAGCACCCACCAGGCAGGCCTCCTGGTTAAGTTAAAGAGGCGATTTTTTTTTAAGCTTTTCCTTTTTACTGCTTAGGCCCTATTTTTAAATGCCATAAAACCTGCTGTCATTAAATGTGGCAGACCAGCCAAGCCTGGGCCAGGGCACTTTCGAAGTTGGTTAGTGCATAACAGCACAATAGCCGCCAGACCCAAATGCTTGGAAGTGGGGGTTGGCTCCCAGAGAATTACCTGGAGAAAATCTAACCAAAAGTCTGATTCACTGAAACTGCCCAGAAAACCACCATGTCTAGAGGCTGAAGGGAGGCCCATCCTGCTCCAGCTTTCTGGTGAGATGCTGTGGCTTGGGAAGGCAGACAGGGGAAACTGAGATGACCACTGAATATAAGGGGAAAGAAGAAAGTTCAGACAGAATTTCACTTCCTCAGGTTCAAGCATAGCTAATAGCTCAGCCCACAGAAGCAGAAAAACGAAACATAATAAAACAAAACTGAATCCTGGCTAATATCCATAGGTGCAGCAGATTAACTGAGTCAATAAAGGCAACTATATAGATAAGATAATACCAGGGTATGTTTGTTTAGCCTGCACAGACAATGGAGGGGAGGGAGTTTGCTCATTAACATGTTGGGTTTGGGGGGTGCCTATTCACAGAATATCCAGGGGATGACAGGAACTCCCATGGTGGCTGCCAGTCCGGAGAGGCATGACGGTGGCTTACAGGCAAACCCAGTGGAGGTGCAAAGTTACCAGCCGCCTTGGAAAGTACTCAGTGACTTCGCCTTGCAGAGTGACATCGATCAGCCGGCTTTTCAGCAACTGGTTAGTGTCAGCTCCCAGAGTGGGGAGGCTGAATCTCCAAAGAAAGGAGATTCTGATCAAACTGTCACACAATTAAAGATTCTGGGAGTATGGAGGGGGCCACTGTAGCCCCAGGGTTGGGGAGAGCCAAAGGAGGCCTGACGAAGGAAGGAATGCAAGGAAAACAGGCCTCTTGTGAGTCTATTCTATGAGACTTTGTAATTTGACCATTTACGCTGATTTTTCTATCAATCAGGCCTGCTCTTAGGGATTAGCTTCAAGGTACCTAACTCACTAGACACATGTGGGAAGGGGTGTACTGGGTTGCAGCATCATACATCTCCAACTTACAGGGTCAAAAGGGACATTAGAGATCACCTTGGCATTTTGATCAGCAGCTAGTAAATATACTCCTTCCTCAGCTCCTAAAGAATGATCTTGTTAAGGCCCTAAATCAACGTGATTATAATAATAATCAGTGTTGTGATACATAATCAATTTTATTATCAATGGTTAGTGGGCACCTATAGTTGCAGTTTTCATACATATAAATAGAGTTCGGTTATTCAGAGATGTGACTGATCCTTTTTGTATCATGTATCCCTTTCTGGGATTGTATCTTAATCTAAAATGTTAGACTGCTTAAACATTTTTTTAGGGTGTAAATTCAAATAGCATACACAGTCATATTCTATGGGGCATGTACAGCAAAAGTAACCAGAGTTCTATCAATCAGATAAGAATATAGAAGCCTCTCAGCATTAATGTTTTACACATCCAGAGAAGAGAAAATCAACTCACCTTTCACCTACAAAAGACTTAAGGGTAAAAATAACTAAGATTATTAAGTGTATGTCCTTGTGATATGACGTATGGTCATAAGACTTTTTTTTTCTTAAATAATAAACGGCCCTATAGAATCTTGTTCTATAAAACATGATCCATCATAAAAACTTGTTCCCTTCTTTGAAAATAAAGCTTGAATTAGGTTAGTATTTTACCCTCAAATTTACCTGGTGGGCATTTTCTTTCTTTGTGGCCACAGTTGGGAAATGGACCACAGGCAGTGCATTTAAAAGGGTTTGGCCCAGGTGTCTGTTTGCAAATGGGCCAGTCTAAAGGAGGCAAGTTTGAAAAGTCCCTTGACCGTCACAGTGGGAAAGTTCAATAAGGTAGGAAGAAAGGTAGACCCTGAAATTGGGAAAAAGAGCTGATTTTTAATGTCACGCTAATCTTGCCAGTAATTTGGATCATAGAAGGCAGGTAAGGGGAGGTTTGAGGGCAGCCAAGTGTTTGCACTTTCTGAATCTTTAGTGTCAGCTGAGAGCAGCCAAAGAGTTGGGGGGCGGGGGTGGGGAGTGTTGAGAGCAGAGTGGAGAAGAAGGTTTACAACAGCAACACAATACTTTGGACTTAAGAGAAGGAGCCAGAAATTTATAATGTGGGTGACGTTATAATATATGAGTCTCCTCTCGTAAGGAAGAGCCTGATTGAAAGAGAAAAAGAGGCCAAAAGGCAGCAGGACCAACAAGAAGGAAGAAAGCCCCTGCTGTGAACTCTCTGAGGAGTTAATCATTGTTCTCTGGAGCCTTCTCTGAATCTCCCGTCACAGGATCTAAGCATTATGTTATGGATTTTTCAACTCGAAGAGAGGCTTTGATGCCTGGAGACTGAGAACTCGCCTGCTCCCAGGGCAACATGTAGCCGGCAGGATAATTTTATTTTCAGCGTACATGGTAGAGTTGCAATGCCATTTTACAGTGGGAAGCACATTTGTTCTTAAATAATTTAATGCAACATAATGTTGGGAATTCAGTTTCATTTAAAACAGAGATCTCTTGGAAGATGGGAAAGTGAGAGGATTTCTTTTCGTTTTTTTTTTCCTTATAGGTTTTCTTTAAGCCTGTTAAAATTCAATTGTATATGCGGATATCTCTATATCTGTCTACACACACACACACACACACACACACACACACACACACACACACCCACGACGAGTTTATAATCCTTTTGTGAATACGATCATAGTCTCCTTTATTCATGTCTCAACCTTCTGTGCAGGTTAATTTTTCAGAAGGAGGACCGGGCTCTAATTCCACTGGCAGTGAAGTGGCGTCGATGTCCTCTCAGCTCCCAGATACACCTAACAGCATGGTAGCCAGTCCAATTGAGGCATGAGGAACATTCATTCAGACGTATTTTTTTTCCCTGTTGGAGAAAGTGGGAAATTATAATGTTGGACTCCGAAACAAAAGTATTTAACGACCCAGTCAATGAAAACTGAATCGAGAAATGAATGCTCCATGAAATGCACGAAGTCTGTTTTAATGACAAGGTGATATGGTAGCAACACTGTGAAGACAATCATGGGATTTTACTAGAATTAAAACAGCAAACAAAACCCAAACCCAACATCATGCTATCCAATGACCTTAGGAATACTGAAAGAAAAAAAAAAAAGACGTTTTTGAAACGTAGAGGATTTATATTCAAGGATCTCAAAAAAAGCATTTTCATTTCACTGCACATCTAGAGAAAAGCAGAAATAGAGATTTTCTAGTCCATCTTATTCTGAATGGTGCTGTTTCTATATTGGTCATTGCCTTGCCAAACAGGAGCTCCAGCAAATGAGCAGGAAGAGAAACTGGCCTCTTTGGCTGAAAGAGTTCTTTCAAGAAGGTGGAGCTGCTTGGTTTGCGATGTTTTTAGTTGACTTTAACAAGGGGTTAATTGAAATCCTGGGTCTCTAGCATGTCCTGTAGCTGATTTCTTTTTTCCTTTTGCCCTTCCCCCCTCTTTTTTTTGAGATCCATCCTCTATCAAGAAGTCTGAAGCGACTTTAAAGGTTTTTGAATTCAGATTTAAAAACCAACTTATAAAGCATTGCAACAAGGTTACCTCTATTTTGCCACAAGCGTCTCGGGATTGTGTTTGACTTGTGTCCGTCCAAGAACTTTTCCCCCAAAGATGTGTATAGTTATTGGTTAAAATGACTGTTTTCTCTCTCTCTGGAAATAAAGAGGAAAAAAGGAAACTTTTTTTTTGTTTGCTCTTGCATTGCAAAAATTATAAAGTAATTTATTATTTATTGTCGGAAGACTTGCCACTTTTCATGTCATTTGACATATTTTTTGTTTGCTGAAGTAAAAAAGAAAAAGATAAAGGTTGTACCGTGGTCTTTGAATTATATGTCTAATTCTATTTGTTTTGTCTTTTTTTTAATATGTGAAATGAAAGCGCCATATGTAGAATTATATCTTCAGGACTATTTCACCAATAAATGTTTGGCATAGATAAATAAATAAATGCAATGATCCAGGGTCCCTCTTTTATATGTTTACAAGTTAAGTCATTAAAATGTCTGAAATTAAGGACTGCATGTGAATGGGGTAAACTGACATACAATAGGTGTGATATTTTATTGCAAATAGTTAAGGTGGAGCTTGCAAATTTGCATTTCAGTAGTTGGGGAAAACTGGTCTGAAGCTTATTAACTCTCAGCTGTGATAATGTTATTGGCTTTTAAAAAATATCCTAAGTCCTGTTCCCCACCTTTCTTTCCTCCTCTTCTCTTGCTCTACCCTCCATCCTATCCCATGCCACCCCACTGAAAATAGGAAGAAGGTCCTACTTCAAAAAGATTTTGATCGAGTCACTATTTTTATCTTAGAGTGCTTTCTACCAAAGTCGCCTGCTTAGGATTATTGAAATGACCCATATTTCAAGTATAACCTCTCGCTAAAAGAGAGGCTTTCTGCCTAGCCACTGAAGTATGACCATTATTTACCAGTGGAGGCTGTCAGCCGATAGAGAAATGCTGCTTTATTTGCGCAGAAGACCAGGCCAAGAGAGGGGAGTTTTCTCACCAATTCCCAGAGGAGCCAGCGTGGGTCTTTGCTTGCCTCTCCCTCCCACCGCCGCTTCCAACTGGTTTCCTACCCGGCTCCTCCCCTTCTCTCTCCCTCAACTCCGATCCCCCAAACCTTAGGAGGGTGGTGGGTTACGGTGGAGCAGCGCTGCGGGGGCTCGGTTGGGAACTGCCTTTTATGGGCAGGGGTCAGCGTCGCGTGCTCCACCACCCCGTCGGCGGTCTGAGTTTCGTGGACGTGCGCGCTCACACCTTTCCCGCTGGCATTGAGCCGAAGCTCTGTGCTAGAGGCAGAACCCAGGGACAGGGAAATGGCCTTGCTCGAAATCAGCAGGCTCCTTGGTTCGTTTGCGGGTATAGAGGCAGGATTTGGGGCTCCACCCCGTCCCCTCTGCTCCCCACCCCCCA
The DNA here is from genome assembly GCA_006408675.1 of Madoqua kirkii. Classification (NCBI taxonomy): domain Eukaryota; kingdom Metazoa; phylum Chordata; class Mammalia; order Artiodactyla; family Bovidae; genus Madoqua; species Madoqua kirkii. The sequence goes on along the minus strand of SJYC01138034.1, from coordinate 3,290 downwards.
CCATGATACCCTGGCTATTTAGACACGGGATGCATTTGTACGCGCGAGTGTAATGCCTTTTTAAACATCTGACAACTCGTAATAAACACGAAAGCTAACGTACTCTCCTCGTGTGTCCCGTGGCGTGTGCCCCTACGGACCCTTGGTGAGTGGGGCAGAGGCCGGGCTGCAGACGGAAGAGCCCCGCCGCTCCCCATCTCTCAAGTCGCTTTCACCCGCTCCAGACCTGCCGCAAGTCGGGAAACGAGCTTCAATTAGGCTTTTGTTTGGCCTCGTTCTACATAACGGGTTAATTACAGGCTCTAACATGGGGGCAGAGAGAAAACAAACTTTGCATTGAAAATGCTACAGTGCATTAGACATGCCCGTTGATTACTTTGATTGTTGTGTCTAATTCTTGACAGAGGGGTAATAATTTGGCCGGCAGTAATAATGGCTTGTAGTCATCTGTTGAGAAAAACAGGAGTTATGTCTTATCTCACAGGGATCGAGAAAGGCTCCCCCCACCTTTTTTTTCTTTTCTTTCCTCTCTCACTAATCTAGTTTCTTGCACCATACCGGACTTTTCAGCTTCCCATTCACTGTTTCTATTCACCTGTCTTTTCGATTTTAATTTTTCCTCACCAGCATACCCGGGATATGTGCAAGGATGGTAGGTACAACATAAATCTGGCGTCAGGAGCCCAAAGTTATCCATTGCCCAGGCCCTGGTTTGAAAACTGTTAAATCCTCTTTCCCAGGCCTAGCCTTTAATAGACACTTGAAAACCTTAGGGCTTAGAGACGGGGGAATTAGGATTTGAATGCAGTGGAGGTACTTAAGTGAGGCACACATCTTTGTGATAGATTTTCATACTGACATTTATTTCTAAGATTAGGTGTGTGGGGTGGGGGGTAAGGGGAAATACTGTTGTATCTCCTGTGTAGATGTCTGTCTGTTCTGACGTCCACAGCTCAAATTTAAGTACAGTAATTTGTGAGGGAAGTGTTGAATGATTTTGTTTCACTTGCTAGATTCAAGATATTTGCTGCCTGTTGGCTGAGAATGGATTGACTGGTCGATAGTGTTCCAGTTCTTGTATTATTCACATGAAAGGTGTGTTCCCTTCTAGACTCCTCAGCATGTTCTCTAAAATGTGTAGCTGAGATGTCTTCTTGTTTGCAAACCATCTTCAGCACATACTCTCCTTTTCCCTGCACACCTCTGGAGATTGAGTTTTGAGTGGTGCTCTTCTAATGAAATTCCTCCTGTTTGCCATTATCTTTGATCCTCCCTCCCCTTATTCTCTGAATTCTTCCTTCTGGACATTATGACTCATTTCCTCCAGCTTCTGCAAGCTAAAATTGAATGCAACCAATAAACATCCAGGACACTCTCCTTAAATCAGGGAATCCATATCAACATCTATACTCAAAAGGACTGGATTTTTTTTTTCTCCCTATTGTTTCAGAGCAATAACATCCTGTATTGCAGTTTACTATATCTGTCTTTCCCTTGCATCAAATGGACCTGGGTTTTCTTACCGTTTAGAAAGAAGGTCCTCTCAAGTTAGAATCATACTTGAAGAGATTTTTTTTTTCTAGGTTCGGTTATGTGAGATTCTGTGTGGGTGTGTGTACCCATTTCCCAATTCACAGCCTTTTGGAAGTCAAGATTTTGTGATGGCCTGCTGCTCTTCACTCTGTTCAAGTTGTTAAACTCATTTATTGACTTCCTTTCTGGTTTGTCTTACCTTTTGACTAAAAGACACTGTGATTTTTAAGGTACCTCAAAGTACTTGATATTTTTCTAGCACCTTGAATTTCTAATCCTTAAAATCAGTCTTACTGAAATCTCTTTTAAAAGTCCCATGTGGATTTTTCCCTTTTCCTTTTTCTTAAAAAAGAGGGGAAAATAGTAAAACTAGGTCCAAACCACCAGAAGAGCTAAGTTTGGATGAAACACAGCCAGTTTGGGTCTAACCTCACCCCTAATACAAGTAAACTATCTGAGCAGAAAGTACTTATTTTCTTATCTGTAAAGTTCAGTTTAGTCCACTTTTGTAAAGGAGGTTTATAATCCAAATTATGCTTGGGTTCTGTTCATTAAAAACTATTTACTTCCTCGCTGCTAATCAACAATTAAAGATTATGTCACAACATGGCAAGTCAAATTTTCTTTGTGGGCACTGGGAGAAAAGGAGAGAGGACTTTTTTTTTGTTTTTTGGTCTTTAAAGTGTTACTTTCAAAAATGACTCCAAATCCTGAATTCTCATTAACTATTTAAAATAAAAACAATTAACTTATACAGTGTGAGTTGGTGTTTTAAAGTAAAGCGCAAGTAGTTAATTCAGGGCGCTGGCAGCCGATTCTGTTTACTGATCTTTTCTGATTGTTGTTTTCTTGATAACCGAGCAAGCCACTGAATGGCTGTTTGAGCCCAGGCGCCACAAACATAAACTTCACAGCTTACAATGTCCCAAGTCGTGATGGAGGATCTCTCCACACCTCCCCGAGACTTCTGAAGTGTAGACAGAGAAGTTGGTTCGCGGGGAGTGAAGGAGGGGGAGGGGCGGGAGGGGAGGCTGCTGAGTGTTTGCTGGGAGCATTGTTGCTATCACATCCTTTAATTTTTATGGCGCTTAAGCTGTTGGCTCAGAGAACCCAGTCTCTTGCACTGGAGAAGCCAGGCTCTCCCAGGAACCGCACTTAAAGGCTACTTGATTCCTTTAAATTTTTTACAATTTACTTTGCAAGTCTTTCTGCATAATTATGCCTCTGCAAAAGCGCTCAGCAATGATAAGCAAAGCATTCTAAAAAGAAACCCATTTTTCCCCTCAACAGAGGACGCCTATGATTTTGGGGGGTGGGGCATGGGAGTAGGGAGATTGTGGGGTAAGATTGCTTTTCACGAGGTGGTAAGAAAGGCACCTTGACCTGAGCTTTAGGACAGCCCCAAGCAGAGATTCTGCTCAGCCTCCCTGCACGCCTAGGACCCTCTTTCCCTTCCACTGAGCAAAAATTGGTGCTCATTTTAAGGCGATGTTATTTGTGGATTTGACTGAATTGCAACTTATTTTTCCGGTTTTTCTAGGGGGTTCTCCCCACTGGTGTGTTTCTCACCTCCAGAGAGCAGGGCAGAGCCCGGCTGCACTCAGGTTTGGGTTTCAGGAACGGGAGTGTGTGTCTGTGTGTGGTAGGCAGGGGGGACCCAGCACCGACACCGGTCTAACCAGCCTTGTGACTCCCGCGGGCAAGCCAGCCCTTGATCCCTTAACGTAGGGACAGTCGTGGCACCGGAGAGGAAAAAA
>SJYC01138033.1:0-34337 GCA_006408675.1 Madoqua kirkii | reverse complement strand
CTCGGCGGCTCCTATCTTTCCCTGGAATCAGCCGAAGAGGCGCTCCCCGGGCCACTGCGTCCGGCTCGCCCCGGCCGGAGCCACCACGCGGCGCAGACGGCACAACAAACACAGCACCTGAGGCTTTACAGCTCGCTTTATTGTTTGATGGGGAGGGCCGCGAAGCAGTCATTTGTTTTCTTGGCCCCCGAGCCAGGCAGCTCTGCGCAGCGGCGGGCCTCGGACGACGGGTGGGGTGCTCGCCAGCCCCGCCGTCCGCTCGGTGTCCTCGGGCGCCCGCGCGCGCGTGGTGGCTACCCGGTCCCGCATCGCCCGGGGCCGAGGCCGCCGAGACCCCAGAGCTGCCCGCATCTGGATCTGAACCCGGGGAGCGAGGGCACGGAGGGGCTGTGGGAGAAAGCTCGGCGGGAGGGGTCCTGGACTGCTCTGGCATCTCCTCCTGCTGCCTGGAAATGACAGTTTTGCGCTCTCACCACTTACGGTCTTCGGGGTCAGTGGGCTCTGACTCAAGGGCGATCGATAAAAACATTTAGTTCAGTAATAAGCTTCTCCTCCTCCCCCCCACCCCCCACCCTGTACCGAGAAAGATGCGTCACCATCTTGGACAGGGTGTCCCTGAGCGGCGAGCGCCCTTTCTTTTCCCAGTGAGCACAGAAAGTGGCGTGACTTTCTTGTGTTTTCGTGACCACTTCACTGGGCACACCGTGGAATCCTGCCTTGATCGTCCAACTGGCTTCCACCACAGAGCGGCTGACACCGCAGTCCACTTGGGAGCCGGGGGACCATGGGGAAAGCGCTTGCCCTTTTCGGAATGACGAATAACCCAGCTTGGGGATTTATAATCCAGGATTTCGTGGCTTGCATTTCAAATTAATTGAGTATGATTAAGTTAATTATAATTTTTGTCCTTCCCTGTGGGGTTTTTCTCTTGTTTCACAAAGAAGGGAGAGTTTCTAGTTACATCTGGTTACTCACTATTCTAGTTTGCAAACACTGTACATGTATATGTGTCCTTGCCATGGAACAGATAATACAGCCTCTGTTTAAAAACTAACCATCAGTGGAGGTCAGGAAAATTGGTTATGTGCTTCATGTGATGGTAATACAGACAACCCCATCTCCCAGCTTTGAGGTAGATGAGTTCACATCATGCTCTTCCCTGCCTGGTCCCAGTCTCACCAAAGTTTCAAATGAAAAAAGACAAAATTCAAGTTTTCCTGAAATGAAAGAATTTCCATAGGGAGCTTTAAAGAATTTTTTTTTCTTTTCTCCAGAAAATAATCCTTAACTGTAACTCAGGCCCTGACTTTCCTTTTTCTCATGGGTAAGAATTGCTGTTTATTTTGAACTGTCACAAATACAATGTGTTGTTTGAAACTTGTTAAACTTAGCAGGTATATGGAGATAATACTAGACAGGCCACTGAATATGATAAGGTAAAATATGGTGGGAATGAACTTTTAGGGGCTATAAAGGAATTTACTTTTTCCCAATAGCTTTTCAATTAATCTCTTCAAAATGTTTCAACTTTTTTTTACAACATTTCTGTAATATCATACAGTAAACAGTTGTTCAAGGTGCATTATAGACATGACTAGCAAAATGCTACTTGTGGAGGTACTGGTCTGCAGTTATTTTGATAATTTAGATTGCGTATAGTCTCAATTAGAGCTTTTTTACCTTTGGTAAAAAAAAAAAAAATGCCCACACTTACGTAAAAATACATTTTGTCTTAGAAATTTCAACAGTTACTTATTAGATCAAATATTGATTTGTTTTTATTATATGCAGGCGGTTTCTTTTAAAAATAGGTTTAGCATAGTAAAAGGAATATCTGACTTTGGGAGAAAATGATCAGGAAAAAGAAAAAAAAAGTTATATTTGGAAAAGAACATATATTACTTTGAAACAGTATATTTTAAGCAATAAAAGAGAAAGTGCTTGTTGGCCAAATAGTTAAAATCTCATGTTAAATTCACTGACTATAATTGATTGTTATTTGAAATTGTGTAACAGTTGTCCAAAAATATTTGTTGTGGGGATATAAGTTCTCAAGAAGAAATACTTGAAATAAAAATAAACCGGCAACCTAAATAACATTTAAGATTTAATTCATCAAACAAAATGAGTGCCTTTATTTGTAAAATGCAATAATTTTCTTCCATTAACGATGAATGCAGATGTCTAAAATGATTAAATGTAGAGAATACTTTATTGTCAGTTTCTGGAGAATGAAACTGATTATCATTTTTTTGGAGAGTAAAAATGCAGACTAAATTCTGAAATCATTTACTTTCTTCAGTAATGTGTGGAGATACTTTAGAGACTTATTGCTTAGACTTTTATTTTTGTATCAAAGTACATTTCCTATTTTAAGACTATGCTGTATCTTTGAAGATTTTACAACTTCAGAGATACTTGTCACTGTGACATTTTATGCATGACCAAATATCTACCTATTTACCAGAAGTTGAACACTTGGATGAAGAATTGTATATCACCAATAAAAATTCACCTTTTAGCTCTATTATCCCATCAATGGATTCATAGGTCTCATTAATGTTAATGGAAAATGTCCTTTTGTGTCATTTGCAAAACAAGGCTTGGAGATATTTTACCCAGCAGTGTCTTTATAGCAAGTATGTCAAGGCCAAAACGACCTAAGAAGTAATTTCAATCACATTGGGGCCTACATAATATATTAATCTCACAGGTGAAAATGAGCAAAAACAAATACTTTTTTTTTTTTAAAGGCCTGAAAATATTTCCCCCATCTTTTAGAATTAGTTACCTGATAGTTTAGAAATTTTCCTGCCAGGGAAGTCATATAACTTCTCTACCACTGAGATCTAGGACCAAAGCTGGTCCTAGAAATGCTGCTTACTCACCATATAGGAACTTGTTTTTAATGAATTATTTACTGGAATTTGAGTGATGCTTTGTTTATTTGTTTTCATTTTGTAGTGGTGATGGACTATGTGAAATCATTCTTGTGGATAAATGTGTGCATTTGTAATGTGTATTATGGCAGCATAGAGTTTTCTCTAGGGCCAAGCCAAGTAGCTGTATTTATAGAATCTGTAACATTACAGAATTGAATGATGGTCAGAGAGTATAAATGATGATGTTGTTCATTGTGAATGTGGTTTTGGTTATATTCAAGTTCAACTCTTCTAGAATCATTGTACTGGCAATAATTTAAGTCTTCTTTATAAGGAGTATCAGGGAAGGAGGCTGTTTCTCCTAGAGCAAGAGATGCAAGTGGTTGTTTCTGCCATGACATGACACTTTTCTATCTTTAAAGCACTTTACAGTCATTAGTTATGCATGAAAGCCACTGAGCCTGTTTTCGTAATGACCTCTCTACCTGTTTCTCAGCACAGTTCTCAATTCCCTTGTCTTTTCCTCATATGTGTAAGAGCAGAACATCAAAGAAGCAATACTCTGTCCTCGATGGGTTTAGTGAGGACTACATTAGATCAGAGAATGGAAACTGTTTCATAGACATTTTTAGTGAGGTCCACTCTCCTTACTTCCAGGAAGTGAGGGGAGATGCTGAATGGTGAAGTTGGTGAGTTCTCTTGACTACTAGCAACATTGTCCCTAATCTCCTTAAATAAGGGACTCTTAAACTTTTTGATTTCAGGACTCCTTTAAACTCTTTAAAATTATTGAGAATCTCAAAAAGCTTTGGTTTATGTGAGTTAGATTTGTCATTGTTTACTGTATTTAAGTGATAATTTTGAAATACTTATTACTTGAGATAATATGCCATAGGATCACATAAGTTACTTTTTAATGAAAAGTAAGTATAGATTGCAAAGCAAAAAATCTAGTGAGAAGAGTGGTATATAGTTTTCTGTTTTTGCAAAGCTTTTAGATATCTGGCTTAAAGAAGACAGTTTAATTCTCATATCTGCTTCCTCATTCCAGCTATGATCATATCATACATCCTATAGCCTCTGGAAAAGTTCATGTCCTCATAAGAGAATGAAAGTTACAAGGTGAAAAATCTCTTAGCGTTATTATTATGAAAAGAATTTTGACCTTTTAGACCCCCTGAAAAAGTTCCAGAGATACCTCCTAAGAGGTCCCCAGATCACATAGTGAGAACCTTTGCCTTTAAAATGTGTTTTTACAAAAGGATTATAGAGAAATTACTGTTTGAGGGAATTTAATTGCTTAGGCTAAGTTCTAGTGATGCAAGTTTGCTTTCAAGGCACATCTTGATTGCAGTTTTACTTTGTGACTTTTCAATTCTGTTATCAAACACTGATCTGAAGTTGCTTAGATCCAGGGCCTTGAAGAAAAAAAAAATATTGTGATGTTATGTAACTGAAAATTTAAGACTTCTTTCTTCGAACCTTTAGGAGAAACACCCATGAGTGTGGACTAGCAAATGTCGTATGTGCTAGACTCATTTCTCCTTCACTTCAGTAAAGTTGGAGGATGATGAGCACAGAAATCCATAGCAAATAATTCTGACTTGATGTATGTGAGAATTGCTGGCCACAACATTTTGAGGCAACAAATTTAAAATGACGGTTATAATTTGAAAGAGTCATTTGGATTTAGGAATGAGATAATCTTGTGAGATGAAAGACTAAAGTCTAGAAAAATAACAAGTCAAGGATCACAGTGGTTTAGGCAGGGGATGGACTTTTTTGATTTTGCAGGAAGAGAACAGAAAAATATTCTGAAAAATATTCTGAGAAACTAACTGATGTGGATTAGACAATTGCTGGCAATTGTCTCATCAGAATGTGTTTTTCCCTCTTTGTAAGCTCTTGAATAATAGGCTCATATCCCAGGTTCCCTTACAGGTGTGTGTTGGGGGAGGGGACACATGATTACATCCTTACCAGTAGAATCTAAGCAGAAATAATGTAGGTTATTCTAGGCTTGAGGATGTGCTTCATTCATGTTTTCTTTTTCCGTCTAATTAGCTGGAGCCCAAGAAAGTCCAGCTTTGAAAGGACAGATGATGAAAGTGCCCTGTGGGTATGGTGGCTCAACATGATAGAAATAACTTATGTTTTAAATAATTTCAGGGACTGGCATGCCCAGCTTCCCAGTGGAGCTTGAAATAGCTCAAACTATAAGTGAGAAGTAATTTTTTATCTTCTTTAAGCCGTTAAGTTATTTTTAGGTCTATTTATTGCTTAAGCCTAGCCTTACCCTAGCCTTACCCTAACACAATACTGAAACTCCAATACTTTGGCCACCTCATGCAAAGAGTTGACTCATTGGAAAAGACTCTGATGCTGGGAGGGACTGGGGGCAGGAGGAGAAGGGGACAACAGAGGATGAGATGGCTGGGTGGCATTACTGACTCGACAGACATGAGTCTGAGTGAACTCCGGGAGTTGGTGATGGACAGGGAGGCCTGATGTGCTGCAATTCATGGAATCGCAGAGTCGGACCTGACTGAACGACTGAACTGAACTGAACTGAATACAATAGGCTATAGACTAGAGCACTGAGGTAGTGAGAAATTGAAGGATGGTTCTAAAGTTCTGAATCTGAATGACGGATTCTGAATGAATCATGTATTTACTGAGTCATTCACTCATTCTTTAACCCATTATAATTTTGATCTTGTAGTTACTTCATCCTAGGTACTGTTCTACATGTTGGCTATGTATCGATAAGCATGAAGCTTTCATGAAATTTATATTTTGTGATGCATTCAAATGGCATACAAATAAATGCACACTACAGTGAAGGAGATAATAAGTGCTCTGAAGAAAAATCAAGCATATTTTAGAAAGGGAGACAGAATTTGAGGCAGAGTGATCAAGTACAACTTCTCGGAAGAGGTGATATTTGAAGAGATAGTGAGCACTGGAAAAAAATGAAAATGAGATAATATGTGTACTGTATCAATTCAATATACTGAAACTGTATATTTGAGTTTAAATGTGCCCTTGATGTACAGAAAGAAATGGATCAATGTTAGAGAGGTAGCTGTAAATTATTAGCTTACATAACTTAGTGAAAACAAATGAATCTCTGTAGAATTAAAAAAAAAACAGGAAGACACAAGGAAAACAGTAATTCATCAGAGATATGTTTGGAAGAAAAGTGACTGGAAAGGTATAAGGCAAAAGAAAGACAAAGCAACGTGAGACATAAGTGAAGAGATCAGGATGGTGATGAAGAAAAATAAATGACAATAGAAGTGTCTCAGGAACTGAAGCCAGAAGCCTTCAAAGGGGCAGGTATGAAAAGCTGTGCCCCATACATCAGAAAGATCAAGGAAGATAAGGACAGAGAAAATGCCTTTGAACTTGGCTGAATTGAGATCATTGGATACCATAAAGAGGCAAAGATGGAAGCCAGATTTAGGAGGGGAATTAAGGGGAAAGTATTTTAAATATAGTTCATCTAACTCTTCACCATTGTTATTGGACATTTATTGAGTGCAGTGATTATGAGTGCTCCTCTGATAACCAAAGTATTCACTGAGTCCAGTTACCAGTTCTGTGAAGAGTGACACAAGTACCAGGGCCCGGTACTTCTATTTTAGAAGGGCTCTGGAGGACAGAATTACCTAAACTGTTTTTAATTCCTTTGGCCGTCTGGCTTTGCTGAGTTCAGGAAGACTCAAGTATCCACAGTCTAAGCAGACAAACCAATTAGATGTTAAAATCCCAGAGGCTAGAACTAAGCTGTCAAAAGAGAGTGAGCGTGGAGAGGTCATTATACAGTAATTATAAGAACCTAGGCAAAACCCTAAAAGAGAAAAAGGCATATTGGCATGTTGTAAAACTCTGAGAGGTTAGCAATTTGCTTAGTTTTGTTGACAAGTAAGCTGGAATAGGTGATGTTTCATCAGAAAGTAGGATTCCTTGGACTGTATATTATCATGCTATTGAAAACTCAGCTGAAAGGACTTTGAGAAAAAGCAACAGGTTTGAAAATCACCTGAAGTAAGGAAAAAAATACTTGGGCCTTAGAAACTCAAGTGGCAAGAAGCAAAGCCTTCATATATTTTGTCTTATAACTCATCATCCAGCTGATGTTTTGCCAGTCTTAAAATATCACAGAATCAGATGGTGGTTGGTTTGCATCACAGAGGTGATGAAAGAGAAAGCCAGTGGTAATATCTGCCATAATTTGGCTCTCATGAATGATTGCCTACCAATAGTATATATTTCTGTTAGTTTTATTTTACTCCCTGTGAAATGGTAGGGTGTATATGTAGCACTACAGATGTGCATAAAATGTAGGGAAAAGTAAAGTCTAAATCTATTAACATAAAAACATACTGTGTATTAATAGTTAGATAATTTTAAAAGATTAAATACTTTTAATCCAGTACTTGGAGTATACACAAGAAGGTAAAACAAAATCTTTCTTAAAGGAAGGAATGGATGGAGGAAGAAGAGAAAGGCTTATGTGATTATAAGGGCCAACGGAGAAGAAATAGGAAACCTCATCTGATGTGTAAATGCACAAGGTATAGTATGGAAAAGTGTGTAAAGACAGAGCAAAGGACTTTAGTAGGGATAGTTGAATTAGGCAGTTTTGAAAATGTTAAATCTTGGTGAGTTCTTACTGTTTTCCCCTAAAATGAGAGAGATCCCCGATATCTAATTTTGAGATTGTGTTAAAGTGCATCAAACAATGAAATGAAGACACCTCCATAACTGTAAAGGTTTTAGTTATTCTTTTCTTTGTGGAATCCATAATTGGCATATAAAATACTTTCCAATATAATCTTCTGTTTTCTTCTGAATGAAATATCATATGTGTTCATCTGATGAACTTTCTAAAATGCGCATCATGTAAAAAGTCTATTAATAATGTAAATGTAATTTACCTGTTATAACTAATTTGATATCACCTGATATTAATTGTCTTTTTTTCCAAAGTTTTGGTTGTTTCTATTTGTGGGGAAAAAACTGCCACAGCAATCCAAACTGCATTTGTTTTCAGAAAAGTGGCTTTCTGAAACCAATTGTTGAGAGAGAAAATCATTTTGCTTCAAAATGAATGATGATAAATCTATTTTTGTGCTGGAGAGTTAATGAGAATTGTTTTCTTCCCGACTACCCACTGTCTCAGAATGGCAGCTCTGAATTGCTCACTATTGCTTAACAAGACTGTATGAGCATCATAGTCTAGCAAGTTATCAGTTCAGTTCAGTTCAGTTCAGTCGCTCAGTTGTGTCCAACTCTTTGCGACCGCGTGAATCGCAGCACGCCAGGCCTCCCTGTCCATCACCAACTCCCGGAGTTCACTCAGACTCATGTCCATTGAGTCAGTGATGCCATCCATCCATCTCATCCTCTGTCGTCCCCTTCTCCTCCTGCCCCCAGTCCCTCCCAGCATCAGAGTCTTTTCCAATGAGTCAGCTCTTCGCATGAGGTGGCCAAAGTACTGGAGTTTCAGCTTTAGCATCATTCCTTCCAAAGAAATCCCAGGGGAAGTTATAGAGTTAAATAAATGTCCTGGTCTTGACATGGTGCAGTAAAGTCTTAGAAGGAAACATGCCAATAAATTCACGACAGTTAGACTCTCTACATGAGTTCCCAAACCTTTTCACATTCAGTTAGCTCTATAGCAAGCCGTGCATAAGCCAGATGGGTGGCTAGGTGACACAGGCAGTGAATGAGAACTTTTGTGACGCATCCTATTCAGTTTAGGCAAGTTCTAACTGTGCCTAGAAGCCTTATCCTCAGTGAATCAAGGCTTCCATTCCGATCTGTAGCTATTGATCTGTAGCACATATTCTTACAGGCAACATGAACGCATATGGAGTAAGAGAAAGACAGGAGAGCTTTTGAGTCATTAACAAGGTTGAAGTTTGCTGTTAGTAAAATAATCATGTATTTATTTAAATAGGCATTTGGTATTGGCAACAAAGTGTGAGACAGATAAGCAAATGGTTCTTCCTTCTCCTCCCCCTTTCCTCCTTGTCACTAAAATGATACTTTTTGGGTATTTGGCTTCCTAAACTATTCTATTATGTGTGTGTGCTCATTTGCTTCAGTCAAGTCTGCCTGTTTGCATCCCATGGATGGAGGTCACTAGGTTCTCCTGTCCCTGGGATTCTCCAGAGGCAAGAATACTGGAGTGGGTTGCCATTTCCGCCTCCAGACGATCCTCGCAACCCAGAGACTAAACGGGAGTCTCCTGCAGCTCCTGCATTCGCAGGTGGATTCTCTACCACTTGAGGCAGCTGGGAAGTCCCACACTCTTCTACTATAGTTGTTATTTAGTGGTGTCTGCTACGTACCGGATTAGGTGCTAGTCTTGTACTGTTCCCCTTTCTCATCCACACACAGTTAAGTTCGTTTTCTGCAGAAGAGGAAGGTAATGACCAGTCAAGAAAACTTGTCCAAGGTCTCAGAATTTCCAAAATAGGCGCAATGATATTTAAATTAAGTTCATATGTAATTTTCATAACAAAACTCAATTTAGATGTACTCATTCACAAGAAGTTTGTATTGTTAACATGCAATGAGGAAAAATCTAAAAAGCTTTAAATGTTGTTTTTTAACATCATGAATAATTTTTTTTTCCTTGAAAAACAAACCCTTCAGATCATCAAAAAGAATACTGTTTAGGCACAACAAAGCATTTCTGGATATTACTGATGCCAGATACAGCTATCTGGGTCAATTTCAGCTTCTAGAATATATCATATTTGTTTGGTTTTGTCTTCTTTTTATTGTCCCCCAATTTGGCCCTCTACAGGAATTATTTCCTATAATGCACCACAGTGGTGGTTTAGTCACTAAGTCATGTCTGACTCTTTGTGACCCCATGGACTGTGGCCCACCAAACTCCTCTATCCATGGGATTCTCTAGGCAAGAATACTGGAGTGAGTTGCCATTTTCTTCTCCAGGGGATCTTCCCAACCCAGGAATCGAACCCAGGTCTCCTGCCCTGGAGGCAGATTCTTTACTGACTGAGCTATGAGAGAAGATTAGATAATGCACCATTCTTCAGTCTAATCCCTATTTACCTCTCAGTTTCTGGCTTCAGATGTCATTTCCTCAAGAGAAGGGTGTCTTGTCCCCAGCTTTGTGCTCCCATCACAGACTGCACTTGCCTCCTTGCATGCTTGTATCTTCTACTTGAGTGTAAGCCTTCAGAGTGTCTCAGCCTTGTATCCCCAGAACCAGCCCACTGCAGAGAAAGTACTCAAATATTTACTGTATATACATTAAAGTACAAGGGAACATCAGACCTGCTAATGTCAGAAGAGAATTGTACTGTTTTATTAAGAGGAACAGAAAAGGAGGGCTATTTCAAAGTCATGACTGGACCTTAATAAAATGATGATGATGGTGAGAGACAGATGTGCGATGTAGAGAAAAGACAGAATCAGGCAGCAGTCGTGGATATGAACACTTGCTGTTTGACCTTGGACATGTTACTTAGCTTCTCAGAACCTGTTTCCACACGTCTAGGAATGGCTTGTTAGATTAGTTTGATGTGTGCCTGCTATGTAGGATGATTATTGTATTCTAAAGTGTGTGAGAAAAGTATTTTTCTCTTGAATGAATGTACTTGGTTCTTTGCATCTTTTTCTTTGTTCCCTATTGAAATAGATGCTGAGCCCTTATGGTTTTTTTCTTCTTTTTATACTTGTTTTCCTTTCTGTGGTTACATTTTCCTTCATGAGAATCCTTGTATGCAGAAACTTCTATGGCTTCCTTTAACTAGGAGAATATGCAACATTAAAAGGGTTTTAGCAAATGACTAAAAGACAGTTTTAAAAAATTACACCACCTTATCTAGCACAACCCATTCCCTTTTTACATGTAACTTCCCATAAGCATAGATTCTCATATAGTGATTATAATGTATATGTATACCTATATTTACTGCATATATATTAAAGTATGAGTGAATATCAGATTATATCAATATCATATATATATTTTTATATGCATTGCTTTCTACCCTTTCTGCTCAATATCACATAGTAAGTGTTACGTGCGCTTCCAGAATCAAAAATACCTTGGGAAAATGGCTCTATTACATCAGTGGTTCTTTAAGCCATTTTCATTGGTGACCATTACACAGTCTTAAGCAGCAGTCCATTTAACATTTATTGTGTGCTTAATTATTTCATCACCTTTCTTTTGGCATAGACTCCTAACCTTTTAATTATGGCCAAATATTCAAGAGGTTAATGAAACAAGCCTCAGAGGAGCTTCTGGTACAATGCAGGTGCACAGGCTTGTTTCCTTGGCTAAAAGCTGATTGTGTGAAAGAATAGTGTGCACCTCCGTGTAGGCTAGCAATTCTGCCATCAGATAAATGATTACGCCTTCACTGGGCTCCCTTAATTTGAGCTACTGGTTGTGGAGCTGAGAAACAGAAGCCTGCATGGAGAATGAAGGCCCAGACTTTTTTTTTTTTTTTTAACTGAAATGTCAAGCTATGTGACTATGCCCGGCCGAAGACGACCCCCTGCGAGATGTGATAAGCCCCAGGCCTGCGCCACACACTCCACTGAAAATGCCGTGGGAGGGCTTCCCAGGCTGATGGAACTAATGACAGTAATAGCTCTGGGTAATTTGTCTTTTTCCTTACTGTGCACATTCTCTACATGGGGTGCACTTTACACCTACCGCCGGCCTCACATCTGGAATGCTACCACCCTCTCAGGCCCGATTCAGCTAGGTTGAATTCTCCTAAAGCAAATCTGACCTCTAATTTTCTTAATAATTCAGGATTATGCTAATGTTACTCAGCAGCCAGTGAAGAGCAGTACAGGAGCGCTGAAGAAAGCTTAAGCCAGCGTATTGGGCGCATGACCAAGTTTTCCCTGCATATTGAGTTGGAATTGTTTTCCTCTATATCCTCCTAAGAGAGAAAATGTACGTTTTGGAAATATGTGTAATTTACATTATTTCTACATCATTTCCGGTTGTAGGACATCCTCTGCTTAAGAATTATTCTGTTTCTTTTCGTTGGTAAACAGATTTTCTACAGAGAATTTATAAGAATCCTAACGATAGCTTTGAGTTTTTAATTCTAACTGTAAAAGATACTTAGATAGTTAAAGAGACTGACAAAATAATTTCAGGAATAGATAAAGCAGACCTACAGCAACTTAATCTCATAAATGCAGAGTGCTTTCAGGAAAATTTTAACAATAAAAATCCTGTTTTACTGCTGGTTCCATAACAAGAAGATGCTACTTTTAATATCATATTTATGTCTCATATTTTCTGTATGTATGTATAAAATAGCCATATTAATAAAAGTGTGAACATCAGAGCATATCTTTTAGAAAAATATAAATGGGCTTAAGTTTTTAAGAAATGTTGTATACATCAAAAGGGTCAGCTCTCCACACCTAGCTCTCTGTGAATAAAAGGAGAATAAAATATCTTCATACATTAGTTTGTGAAAGATTCCCCCAGAGAGCAAGAGATTTTCAGCCATCCTGGAGCTGGAGAACTATACTATTTGCCAGAAAAAATAGGTATGCTTGTATTGGTACCTGAATCATTGTCAACATACCTGCAAAGTTATTTCTAAGTTGTAAATAAACAGTTTTATTAGTTTTTTCTTCAATTCAGGTACAGGAAGGTGCTAATGGAACATTTTATTTCGAAGACTGAAGATTGTGCACAAAACCCCACAAATTACAAATTTATTTTTGTTAGTAATTTATGTTTCTCACAAACAATGTAGACATTGTAAATAACTTTCTATAAATAATGTCTGTGGCTATAATTGGTAAAATGATAAATCATCAGCAATTGTGGACTCTCAGCATCTCTGTTGACTCAATCATTCCAAGTCCACCGTGATTTAAAGGCAGAAGAGTTTGCATCTCTAAGGATCGAATCACCTCAGAATTTAACCATAGACTCAGACCACTCTGTTAAACCTAATAAGTACCTCCTAAACAGGTGGTGGGACTGCCCAGGTGGTAAAGAATTTGCCTGCCAGTGCAGGCGACGCAAATCTGGGTTCAGTCCCTGAATCGGGAAGATCCCCTGGCTTGGAAATGGCAACCCACCCCAGTACACCTGCCTAGGAAATTCCATGAACCAAGGCACCTGTGTGTCAGATGCAACTGAGGACATGTATACACACACACACACACACACACACACACACAGATGGTACATGAGGATTTAGCAAAGAATTTTTTTCCTTGGACTCCTAAGAGGTAGGCACTTACTCCTTAGTTTAGGGTAAAACCATTCAAGTTAGGGAGGAAAAAGCAGATGAAAGAGGAATGGCAAGCGGGATGTCCCTCCAGGAACCATTCCCTTCTGCCAGGTCTGAGCCGCTAGAAAGGATTACTCGAGGGAAATAATGATCATCATTATCCCTGAGTGAAGCAAATGAGGCTGCAGAAGGATTGCTAGAGAGGCTGACTGTGTACCGTGTGTACTGTGTGTGTGCTGAACTGACCCTTCTGGGCCTCATCCCCTTGGGCAAGACGTGGGCACAGAGTGGAGCCTTCTGCCTAAATGACAGATCATGTGCAATGAGGTTGCTAAGAGCAGTTCAGCTCATGAGTTTGGGGTTAAACGAGGGTGATGCTTTATATATATATATATAAAGAGGGTGTAATATATTTACATATTGTAATATATTTATATATAATATAAATATATATAAAGAGTGTAATATACTATATATAAATATATATAATATATAAAGTGTATAATATAATATTTTATATATATAATGCTTTAAGATATTTTTGACAAAAAAACAACTAATTAGGTAATATAATGTGATTTCAGTAGAATCTGAAGGATGAACTATCATTCAGTTCATTTTACTGAATTAGTTGATAGTCTAGTGAGGAGAGATCTACAAGGACACTCTATTCATGACAAGACCAAAGTTTACCATACTGGCTGTTTTAACCAACACTTTCCATTTATTGAGTCAGGATCCTCATATGCACCATCTTAAACACTCCTCACAGAGCTCCAGATGGTCCATATTATTATTGAGAAGGAAGCTGGAGGTCAGAGGAGTTCAGTACAGATATGAACCAAGATTTGTCTCACAGCAAAACCCTCAGTGGGCTTCCCAGGTGGCTCCGTGGTAAAGAATCCACCTGCCAATGCAGGAGATGCAAGCTCAGTCCCTGGGTCAGGAAGATCCCCTGGAGAAAGGAATCACAACCTGCTCCAGTGTTCTTGCCTGGGAAATTCCATGAACAGAGGAGCCTGGCATGCTGCAGTTCCATGGGATCGCAAAGAGTCGGACATGACTGAGTAACTGAACACTAACACTAACGCCCTCTGTTCATTCATCTCCTCTCTCGTTCTCTAGTCCACTCTTCCTCCTCTTCGTCATCCCTTTCCCCAGCATTTGTCATTTTACTCTCAGTAGTCAGCAGAGTTCTAAGAAAGCCGAGATCTGTAGGAAGAAAGAATCAGGTGTATGGGGCCTTGAATTCCACTTCTGCCAATTGGGTAACCACAGGCAGTTACTCAAACTCTCCAGATCTCACTGTTCTTCTTAACAAACCATGGATAATCCTAACTCAGAGAAGACTTAGTGAGAAAAATCAGATAAACTGCTGAGCTTGACAGGCACTCAGTGAGTGCCAGGCATTAATTTATAATAATTCTCCCAGAGTTTAAGAGACTTTTTCTTTTCTTTCCTTTGAGAATCTGAAGTAGAGGTCTTTACAAATCCATATCCCTTTTCTTTAGAAGTCTCCTAAAACTGAAGCACATTTAACAGAAAGGCATATTTACTTATGTTTTTATAAAGCAAGGCGTCAGGATGTTTGGACACAGTTACCATATGCGAAATAGTCTTTGAAATACTTTTCTTTAAACCATTTTCTTTAGTTGGTAAAAATGATAAGCATGGAATTTTGATTTAGGAAGTAGTCAAGATTTTACGAGCTTCCTTGGTGGTCCAGTAGGTAAAGAATCCACCTGCAATGCGGGAGACTGCCTGCAATGCAGGAGACCCAAGTTTGATCCCTGGTCAGGAAGATTCCCCTGAAGGAGAAAACGGCAACGTACTCTAGTATTCTTGCCTGGAAAATTCCATGGACAGAGACTGGCAGGCTATACTCTGAGGGGTCTTATGAGTTGACATGACTTAGCGATTAAACCACCATCAAGCTTTTATAGCTGATTCTAGAGAGATGCTGATGGTCATTTATCTTGAACTGCCTTCCTGCTCATACCACCTTTCCTCAAGAGGTGCTTCTTTGTATATTGAGGGTAGAATAGGGATGGTAACTAGTCCTTAAGAGAAGAGAGTGTAATAGATAAGTATTCTGGCCACCATCAGCCATTATGCTTTCATTGCTTCATTGATTTCATATATATTTATTGAACTCAAAAAAAAAGGTCTAAATTCAATGAGATTACAAGAGTATGTTTTAAAAAAGGCCCTTTGATGCAAAGCAGATTATTATTGACTAGGGGTATATAAACTGATGCAAACCTGTGTAGTGAGGAAAAACTGACTTCAAAAGAGAAAGGAATCACTTCAGCTTAAGGGATTAGCCTTCATGGTGGGTGATTTTTGAACTGGGTCATAGGGTTAGGGTTGGGGTTGAACTGGGTTATAGAGTAGGGGCTTCCCTGGAGGCTCAGAGAGTAAAGTGTCTGCCTGCAGTGTGAGAGACCTGGGTTTTATCCCTAGGTTGGAAAGATCCCCTGGAGAAAAAAATGGCAACCCACTCAAATACTCTTGCCTGGAAAATGCCACAGATAGAGGAGCCTGGTAGGCTGCAATCAATGGGATTGCTAAGAGTCACACATGACTGAGCAACTTCACTTCTCATGGAGTAGGAAGGATTTGGATGAAGATAAGGAGAAAGCAATAAAACAATAGAATGGGAAAGAGTAGAGACCTCTTCAAGAAAATTAGAAATACCAAGGGAACCTTTCATGCACAGATGGGCTCAATAAAGGACAGAAATTATATGGACCTAACAGAAGCAGAAGGTATTAAGAAGAGGTGGTAAGAATATACAGAACTGTACAAAAATGGTCTTCATGACCCAGATAATCATGATGGTGTGCTCACTCACCTAGAGCCAGACATCCTGGAATGTGAAGTCAAGTGGGCCTTAGGAAGCATCACTGCATACAAAACTAGTGGAGGTGATAGAATTCCAGTTGAGCTATTTCAAGTCCTAAAAGATAATGCTGTGAAAGTGCTGCACTCAATATGCCAGCAAATTTGGAAAACTTAGCAGTGGCCACAGGACTGGAAAAGGTCAGTTTTCATTCCAATTCCAAAGAAAGGCAATGCCAAAGAATGCTCAGACTACCACACATGCTAATAAAGTCATGCTCAAAATTCTCCAAAACAAGGCTTCAACAATGCTTGATCCGTGAACTTCCAGATGTTCAAGCTAGTTTTAGAAAAGGCAGAGGAACCAGAGATCAAATTGCCAACATCCACTGGATTGGAAAATTCAGCTGTGGCCACAGGACTGGAAAAGGTCAGTTTTTATTCCAATTCCAAAGAAAGGCAATGCCAAAGAGTGCTCAAACTACCACACAATTGCACTCATCTCACATGCTAGTAGAGTAACACTCAAAAATCTCCAAGCCAGGCTTCAGCAATACATGAACCGTGAACTTCCAGATGTTCAAGCTGGTTTTAGAAAAGGCAGAGGAACCAGAGATCAAATTGCCAACATCCACTGGATCATGGAAAAAGCAAGAGAGTTCCAGAAAAACATCTACTTCTGCTTTATTGACTATGCCAAAGCCTTTGACTGTGTGGATCACAATAAACTGTGGAAAATTCTGAAAGAGATGGGAACACCCAACCACCTGACATGTCTCTTGAGAAAACTGTATGCAGGTCAGAAAACAACAGTTAGAACTGGACATGGAACAACAGGCTGGTTCTAAATAGGAAAAGGAGTACATCGAGGCTGTATATTGTCACCCTACTTATTTAACTTCTATGCAGAGTACATCATGAGAAACACTGGACTGGAAGAAACACAAGCTGGGATCAAGATTGCTGGGAGAAATATCAGTAACCTCAGATATGCAAATGACTTTACCCATATGGCAGAAAGTGAAGAGGAGCTAAAAATCCTCTTGATGAAAGTGAAAGAGGAGAGTGGAAAAGTTGGCTTAAAACTCAACATTCCGAAAATGAAGATTATGGTATCTGGTCCCATCACTTCATGGAAAATAGACAGGGAAACAATGGAAAGAATGTCAGACTTTATTTTTTGGGTGCTCCAAAATGACTGCAGATGCTGACTGCAGATATGAAATGAAAAGACTTACTCCTTGAAAGAAAAGTTATGATCAACCTAGATAGTATATCCAAAAGCAGAGACATTACTTTTCTGAATAGGGTTCGTCTAATCAAGGCTATGGTTTTTCCTGTGGTCATATATGGAATGTGAAGAAAGCTGAGAGCTGAAGAATTAATGCTTTTGAACTGTGGTTTTGGAGAAGACTCTTGAGAGTCCTTTGGATGGAAGGGAGATCCAACCAGTCCATTATGAAGGAGATACTATCTGAAACTGGAGTACTTTGGCTACCTCATGAGAAGAGCTGACCCATTGGAAAAGACTCTGATGCTGGGAGGGATTGGAGGCAGGAGGAGAAGGTGGCGACTGAGGATGAGATAGCTGGATGGCATCATGGACCCGATGGAGGTTAAGTCTGAGTGAACTCTGGGAGATGGTGATAAACAGGGAGGCCTGGCATGTTGCATTTCAAGGGGTCACAAAGAGTCGACATGACTTGGTGACTTAACTGAACTGAATAATCACTGGTTACAAACTCAGTTATAGAATGGCTCATACAGGGTCATCATTACTATCTTTCTAAATTCCATATATATGTATACATGCGGCTGATTCATGTCAAATTATTGCAAAACCAATACAATATTGTAAAGTAGAATACAATACAATAAATAAATAAATAAAAATGTCACCGGATACTAATTAGATATCTTTCATTAAATCAACTCCAGGAATTTCCCTGCCAGTTCAGTAAGGAGGACTCTGTGCTTTCACTGCAGGGGCATGAGTTATATCCCCATTAGGGAACAATAACCCCAGATTCTGTTAGGTGTGACCCCATCCCCTCACTCTCACCCTACCCTACCCCATCCATCCTGCACACCCCCTGCCAAATTCTACTTAAGAAATTTTGTAACAGTCTGCACAAGTGACGAAAATCAGAGAAGAAACCAAACTGTCTGGGATAAAGTTAAACTTCATGTAGAAGCAAAAGCAAAGTGTGCAATTGCCAAAGTGATGGAAAGGCAAAGAAAATTCTCAACAGGACTGTGGCCTGAGTGGCCTGTCCCAGGAAGACCCCGGCAGGTACAGCTTTCAGAGCGTGAGGCTCCAAAGGGAAGCAGTGTGCACAAGCGTGAATCCATCTTCTCCTTCCAGAATACACTTTTCAGATCCTAGCTGAAATTTCCGTTTCCAGTTAAAGTGCTGTCTTACTAGTAGATCTCCATTTAGCTAAGGCTAAGAGTTTTCTTTCTCTCTTATTGTATTTTTTTTTTTTAACTTTCTCACTACATACAACTGATGGGATTCTATGTCTGCTCGGAAAAGCAAAATATAAAAGAAGAAAAGCAACCTGAAGGTACATTCTTTGGGGAAGTTTTGGTCACATCAAAATCACCCAAATGTTCAGGTTCAGATAGCTTTGTGTGGATGGTGGTGTAGCTCCAGGAGAAAAAGACAATGTAAGATTCTCAAGTATCACACTGCCATTTATCATTATGTCAGACAGCAAAACATGTGCCCATTCACGGGGGAACAAAGGTGTAATGGAGGGATGGTAGGTCCTCCAGATTTTGAGGGTCCAGGCTTCCCTGGAACTGGTCAGGTCAATATGACCCCTAGGAACTCACCAGAAGAAGAAAGGGATCAGGCTTTTGCAATGAAACCTAGGAAAGTATCCAAGACAAGTGTGTTTTGTTTGGAGGAATTAAAAGACATTTCTTAGGCTATGTTTGAGAAATTTCCAGCAGAGGGAGTGACTAAAAATGGACCAGGTGGATCCCTCACACTCAAGGAAAACCCAAGATGCATGCTTCCTCCCTCCCTGGAAGCAAAGAACATCTCCTCCATGAAACTCAGTGATTAAATTTAGGAATGTGGCTTAAGAGAGGATGGATCTGTTTTGATTGGCCTAACCTGGACCACAACTTTTTCTGCCTGAAAGCCACTAAGGTCTTAGGGTCATGGGATCTCCTGAAGGGAAATAAACGTGGGCCCAGGACATAAATCTGTGTCAGCAAATGGCTGCAACTGGAGGCTCAGGCGTCCCCCTGCATATCCCAGCCTGGACTCTGTCTAGAGACCTGTACCCTCACCATGACCTTCAAAAGCTCCTTCCAACATCAGCAGGGTAACCTGATGTTCCCTCAGTGCCAATGAAGAAGGAATGCAAAGTGCCTTCAAAACCCTCACTTCCCTCCATGAAGGTTCTTACTTACACAGATTCTGATGGGAGCTTAACTTTAAACCCACAAATACAATTCAGTTTTTCCTTTTCTCTGCATTAAGCACAGGTAGCAACATGGACTTTCTCCCTGGGGAGTGCAAAACTTGCATCAAAGAGTCTAAGGTGAAGCCCCTGCTGGGCTGGCTAACAGAACAAAGACAGATGGAACCTCTCCACCCCCAGTATTGTGATGCTCCAACAGTTCTTCCATTTGGAGGGCAAGAAGCTGGTCTTCTCTGAAGGATACTCTACAGTTTGGTAACTTCCTAGAGATGACATTTACCAAATTCGTACTTTCCCCATCAGCAGCCAGAGACGTGGCTTTCCCTTAATAGAGTTCAAACTCTAAAATAGGGTTAAACTGGAAAGTGGCTTGTGGGCATTTTGACTTATGGCAATCACCTTGACCAATCAGCTGCAAGAGCTCAAGATTTGGAACCAAGATAATCATCAAGACCCTGATAAAGGAGCAGCCATGATGACACAGGCACTTTACAGCAGTGCCTCAAATAACTTGCAGAGAAAAGCCGAAGTTCACCCCTGGTTTCCTTTCCAGGTCGGTGAGCCTGAGGCAGCCAACGCAGGACATGCTTGTCATGCTCCACGGAGGAACCGGAAGACCAACATGGGCGAAGATGGATGGATGGAAGGATTTGCCCCACTAAACTTTAGGAAGAGGTAGCTGACTTCACAGGGACTTGAGGAAACAGGAAACCGCAGAGGTCTACATGTGGACTGTTTCCATCGGTACTCACCATCCAGGAGATTTAAGGATACAAGAGGGACCACTGTCTACAAATGATCTAAATACAGGAAGTACCAGCCAAAAAGTATTTCCATGTGAGTTAGGACACAGGCCTCTGTCCACCTCTAAGCTTCACAAAGTCTGTTTGGGCTTGGGACTCACTGGACACAGAAGCCTAGGGTCTCATCTGCATGAAGATGTCTTCTTCCTGCCCACTGTCAGGTCAGCGCAGGACGACTCTCAGGACCCAGGTTTGAGTCAACCTGGGGAATATTTTTGTGTTACACAGGCTGGTGCAACCTCTGAACTCATTTCAGGATGTGAAGGGTGCATTCCCTCTCTAGTTGCCAATTTCCTTCTGAAACTGCAGATTTCTTCTCCCTAGAGACTTCCTGGGGGTCTTTGCAATGCATCTGTGCCCACAGATGCACTAGATATACTGGATGATGACCCTCCCTGATTTCTAGAGGAAGACTACAGCCTGGCTGGTCCTCAGAGGCCCCAGACTGATAAGAATTCCTGGGGACCCAGCCTCCAGCAGACAAGATCCCACCTGGAGTTCCAATATGTCTGTCCTCCCTCCAATCTGGAGTCAGATCTCTTCTTATCCTGGAGTAGTCTACCCTCTCTATGAGCCTGCTCTGATTCTTCCTTTATGGGCAAAATAGATTCAGTAACATCTAGACATAAACAAAGAGGCTTCCACCTTCTTACTCTCCAGTGAAGATTTACCAGATGTCCAGGTTACCCTAACTCTAGCCACTTAAACCTGAGGGTGGTGCTTCTAGAATCAAAGCAGTAGTAGGGTGGAATGAGCGGGGTGTAGGAGGTTGAGGGTCCGCTCCAGGCAGTAGGGCTGCAGGACTTGGCACGGTGTAGCCCAGAACAAGTGGGAGGAAGAAAATGACAGAAGAACAAGGGGCCTGGTCTTCTGGCACTCAGAGCTGCATCTCATTTGCTGGAGCAGTGTCAGCATCTCTGCGAGGACTGCAGCATGCACTTGCGGACTGGGAGTGTCTGCAGTAGAACAGAATGATTAAACAGTTAGCTTGAAAATCCGTGATGGAAATGTAGATAGAGAAGAAACTTTACAGGGTTTTGGGAGACCACAATAAGACTAATGTCACTCAAAAAGTTTTGGGGAATTTCTAAAACGTGTGCTTGCTTTATTCATAAAGCAAAACAAGTCACTCAGCATCAAAGCCAGCTTGGCTAGCTTAAATCATGCTAACTTGCTTAGCAATAGAACCATGCAAAAGAAACATGAGATATGGCCCAAAACAATAAAACAATGGTGGCATGAGACTTACATCCTGCCTAGTGAAATCCATGAGTTAATAACCCAAAAACCATGCTTTTTAGCCCCTAAGACATGTTCTATCCAGAATGTGCACCCAAACAATAAAACAATAGCAGAAAACAAGACCTAACCTGCGGAGTGGTCATCAAGTTAATGGCTCTCCAAGACAGGCTCTGT
The DNA here is from genome assembly GCA_006408675.1 of Madoqua kirkii. Classification (NCBI taxonomy): domain Eukaryota; kingdom Metazoa; phylum Chordata; class Mammalia; order Artiodactyla; family Bovidae; genus Madoqua; species Madoqua kirkii. The sequence continues at coordinate 12,687 of SJYC01138033.1, read as the reverse complement.
GCATGAAAAACACATTCACGTATGGAAAAGTGACTTTTCAAAATGAAATACCTGCATTGTACTGAGACCTGAAAATATTTTCCTCAAGTCATATGACGTATTACTATGAAGTATAGTGTGCTGCAGTCCATGGGGTTGCAAAAGTCAGATATGACTGAGCAACTCAACTAAACTTAATTATGATAATCCTAGCCTGACCATGTATAGTGGGGCAAGTAAACTTCCCTGCCCTGTCTGGAGGAGGCACTGATGATGGAAACATGCTGTCTACTCAAGAAACAGAGGATATTTCCCCCTCTCCTCTCATCCTCTGATTGTTGAATGGTAACTGAGTACAAGGGCAACACAACGCTTGTGAACCTACCAAGTATGCTACTCTAGTAAATAACTTATTTTCTAGCACTTTGCTTCTCACCTAATTTCTTTCTAGTATGAAGCAGTAGTCACTCAGTCGTGTCAGAGTTTTTGGGACCCCATCGACTGTAGCCCACTAGGCTCCTCTGCCCATGGGATTCTCTAGGCAAAAATACTGGAGTGGGTTGCCATTTCCGACTGCAAGGGACCTTCCTCGGAGACTTCGTTATTGTGCAGTAGACAATATCACTGGTTAACCTGTTAAGGAAAAACACTTCTTGAGTCTTTACATTCTATACCAATTCTATACCTCTGCTTGGCTGATGGTTTATTTATTCAGGTTCTAAGATGAATAAGCTGGAGCTATTTGTTCCATCATGAGACATAAAGGACTATAGTGCCAGAGTCTTTGGAGAGCTGAAAACAATACCTAATGGTTCCATGGTGTCCCACTGTTTCTCTTTGCCTAGGGGAGATGTTAGTGGCTGCTCACTCTTCTTACTTCCAAGGGCACATGAAGGGAGCACTGAGACTGGACACACTGATGAGAGAGGCTCAGAGAGATATCGGTGTGAGCAGCCTAGGAGGGGATGTTTCTAATATTTACAGAGTGGCTGGGGCAGTGGGCATCATTTGTGTTGACAACATGAGTTTGGGTAAACTCTGGGAGTTGGTGATGGACAGGGAGGCCTGGCGTGCTACAGACCATAAGGTCATAAAGAGTTGGACAGGCCTGAGTGACTGAACTGAACTGACTGAAGGAGAAGGCGTTTCAGATGGAGAAAGGGCTGAGCAGAACAAAGGTTCAGAACCAGTAGCCTGAGAGCCACGTGTGCAGGGAACAGCAGAAGGCTTGCTCTGATGAGCACAGAGACGGAGTTCACCCTTCGTTGACAGCCAGTGACCTGTGGAGCTTATGAAATGTCCGTGCTCCCAGGCCCCTCCCCAACCTGAGATGAGCTTCAGGAATCAGCATATTTAACCCATGTGTGCTAAGTCATTTCAGTCATGTCCAACTGTTTGTGACATTATGGACTGTAACCTGCCAGGCTCCTCTATCCATGGGATTCTCCACGTACAGATATTGGAATGGATTGCCATGCCTTCCTCAAGGGGATATTCCTGAACCAAGGAAAGAACCCATGTCTCTTATCTCCTGCATTGGCGGGCAGGTTCTTTGCTGCTAATTTCTGATGGAACCACTGAGAAACAGGCATGGCTGGATGACTGAAAGTAAAGGATGACTGAAGGGTAGACAACTAGCTCTTTGCCCAGGATGCTCCTGCAATAGGGTCACGGGGAGAGTTCCCTCCTCCTTCCTACTTTCCTTCCTCTTTCCCTTCCTCCCTATCTTCATTCCTTTCTTCATTCTATAATTTTCTTTCTTCTTCCTCTTCTGTTCTTCCTCCTGCTTCTTCTTCTCCTCCCTCTTTATTTCTGCTTCCGCTTTTCCTCCTCTCTCTCCCTCTCCTACCTGAGCCTCAGGCCAATTACATCTGAATTTCTGAGATTGGGGCCTTTGTATCAATGTATATATGCATTTTGCTTTTTGTTATGGGAAGATTTAAATAAGTATAAAAGTAGGCAGTGCAGGATAGCGAACACCTCTGCACCCACCCCATCACCCAGCTTCTACAATTGTAAACTCTCCTCTACCCAGTCTCATTTCACTTGTACCCCTGCTGCTCCCCATCTTCTGTATTGTTTTGAGGCAGATCTGAACATTATAAAATTTCATCCATAGCATTTCAGTGCGTGTGTGCTCAGTCACTTCAGTCATGTCTGACTCTTTGTGACCCAATGTTCCTCTGTCCATGGGATTCTGCAGGCAAGAATATTGGAGTGGGCTGCCATGCCCTCCTCCAGTGGATCTTGCCGAGATCAAACCCACATCTCCTGTGTTTCCTGCATTAGCAGGCAGATTCTTTACTGCTGAGCTTCCAGGGAAGATGCGATGTTTCAATTTGTATTGCTAAATAAAGACATACAATGATACCATACTTTTATCATATTATGAAATAGCCAGTTGTGTTTTAATTTGTTACTGTTTCATCAGTGTGAATGTTTGTGTACAGTTTTCTACAGATTGTTTGAATTAGAATTTTGATGGTTAGATAGCATCACTGACTCAATAGACATGACTCTGAGCAAATGTTGGGAGACTGTGAAGGACAGGGAAGCCTGGTATGCTGCTCTGGGTCTCCAAGAGTCAGAAATGACTTAGTGACTGAACAACAGTGACACAATAATGTTGGCTGGTATATCTCTTTAAATATAGAATATCCCCTCTCCATTTTTCTCTCTCTCTCTGTTCAAAAAACTAGATTGTTCTTCAAAAATTTCTTTACTCTGCATTTTGCCGATTTCTTTCCTATAGTATCATTTAGCATCAGTTCAGTCACTTAGTCAAGTCTGACTCTGCAACCCCATGGACTACAACATGCCAGGCTTCCCTATCCATCACCAACTCCCAGAGTTTGCTCAAACTCATGTCCACAGAGTCGGTGATGGAGTCAGTGATACCATCCAACCATCTCATTCTCTTGTCGTCCCCATCTCCTCCTGCCTTCAATCTTTTCTTTCCCAGCATAAGTGTCTTTTCTAATGAGTCAGTTCTTCACATCAAGTGGCCAAAGTATTGGACTGGTAGCTTCAGCATTAGTCATTCCATTGACCATTTAGGACATATTTCCTTTTGGATTGACTGGTTTGATCCTCTTGCAGTCCAAGGAACTCTCAAGAGTCTTCTCCATCACCACAATTCAAAAGCATCAGTTCTTTGGCATCCAACTTTCTTTATGGTCCAACTCTCACATCCATTTATGACTACTTGAAAAACTAGAGCTTGAACTATAAGGACCTTTGCTGGCAAAATAATGTCTCTGATTTTACTATGCTGTCTAGGTTTGTCATAGCTTTTCTTCCAAGGAGCAAGCATCTTTTAATTTCATGGCTGCAGTCACCATCTGCAGTGATTTTGGAGCCCAAGAAAATAAAGTCTCTCGCTATTTCCATTGTTTCTCCATCTATTCGTCATGAAGTCATGGGACTGGATGCCATGAACTTTGTTTTTTGATTGTTGAGTTTTAAGCTAGCTTTTTCACTCTCCTCTTTCCCCTTCATCAAGAGACTCTTTAGTTCTTCTTCACTTTCTGCCATAAGTGTAGTGTCATCTGCACATCTGAAGTTATTGATATTTCTCCCAGCAGTCTTGATTCCAGCTTCTGCTTCTTCCATTCTGGCATTATGCATGATGTCCTCTGCATGTAAGTTAAATAAGCAAGGTGACAATATATAGCCTTGACTTACTCCTTTCCCAATTTGGAACCAATCCATTGTTCCATGTCTGATTTTAGCTGTTGCTTACTGATCTACATACAGATTTCTCAGGAGGCAGGTCAGGTGATCTGATATTCACATATCTCTTTAAGAATTTTCCATAGTTTTTTGTGATCCACATAGTCAAAGGCTTTGGCATAGTCAATGAAGCAGAAGTAGATGTTTTTCAGGAATTTTCTTACTTTCTCTATGATTCAGCAGATGTCAGCAATTTGATCTCTGGTTCCTCTGCCTTTTCTAAGTCCAGCTTGACCATCTGGGAGTTCTTGGTTCACGTACTATTGAACCCTGACTTGGAGATTTTTGAGCATCACTTTGCTAATGTGTGAGATGAGTACAATTGTGCAGTAATTCAAATTACATTCTTTGACATTGCATTTCTTTGGGATTGGAATGAAAACTGACCTTTTCCAGCCCTGTGGCCACTGCTGAGTTTCCCAAATTTGCTGGCATATTGAGTGCAGCACTTTCACAGCATCATCTTTTAGGATTTGAAATAGCTCAGCTGGAATTCCATCACCTCCACCAGCTTTGTTCGTAGTGATGCTTCCTAGGGCCCACTTGACTTCACATTCCAAGATATCTGGCTCTAGGTGAGTGATCACACCACCATGGTTATCTGGGTCATGAAGATCTTTTTTTTATAGTTCTTCTGTGTATTCTTGCCACCTCTTCTTAATATCTTCTGCTCCTGTTAGGTCCATGCCGTTTCTGCATACTAGCATATGAAACATTTAGCATATTTTCTAGTTATTTATAGTTGGATCCAGAGGTTTTAAAAGATTTCTGTTGCAGTTTTTTTTTTTTCAAGACCAATATCTAGGTAATGATGTGTTCTTTCATTGTGAGCACTTAGTATCTGTTTGCTTCTCTTATTAATATGTTAGCAACCACTGATGAGCAATGCCTTGATCCATTAATTTAACAGAAATTGCAAAATGATGATATTCTATCATCTCTCATTAACTTGTTGAAATGCTTCTATAAAGAGACATTTTCTTTCATCTGCTAGTTGCTTAAAAAGTGTTACAGTCTAGACAGGAAAAGCAGGGTACATGATTCTTTTCCTTATTTTCCAGTTTGAAAAATAATGAATTTGTTCATTAGCATCATACAGTAAATTCAGTTATTTAGTTAGTTTATTTAGTATTACTATGGATTTAAACATGTTTGGCATATTCCAGTCCGTTGCAATGTTACTGTTACTGATTCTCAATTCTTTCTTTGCCTGGTGGGAACTTCTTCAGTTTGGCTCCAGAGTTCTTCTGACATGACCTTAATAGTATTTAAAACATTATTTACTTTCTAGTATGACAGAATGTGTCAGGATCATGTAGGATACTTCCTGTCCCAAACCTGAGGTTGAGCTTTGATATCTTTCATTGGGAAACCTTATTTTAAGATTACATGCTGATACTAGTGGTTTGCACTGCTATTAGGCCATATTTCTAAGCCTTTTAAGTGGAAAGTGCCAGAGAAGATTTTATTTTCTAAGATACTGTCACCTCAAAGATCTATAGACACATTCCATTCAAACTCAGCACCACAGGGTTTGTTTTATGTCAGTATGTTTTTTCCCTGAGTCTCTTCGAATCCCAATTTTTAATGATAGGAGGAGTGTTCAGTTCAATTCAGTTCAGTTCAGTTCAGTTGCTCAGTCATGTCCGACTCTTTGCGACCCCATGAATCGCAGCACGCCAGGCCTCCCTGTTCATCACCATCTCTCGGAGTTCACTCAGACTCACGTCCATCGAGTCCATGATGCCATCCAGCCATCTCATCCTCTGTCGTCCCCTTCTCCTCCTCCCCTCAATCCCTCCCAGCATCAGAGTCTTTTCCAATGCGTCAACTCTTCGCATGAGGTGGCCAGAGTACTGAAGTTTCAGCTTTAGCATCGTTCCTTCCAAAGAAATCCCAGGATTGGTCTCCTTCAGAATGGACTGGTTGGATCTCCTTGCTCTCACAGCTGTCCGTGCTTAGTGCCATGAGGAATGTTAGAAGAATGTTATAAAATGTTATTTTATAATAAGCCATTTGCTTTGACTTGTAGTGATCACACAAAAGTTTCAGATTAACAACAAACACATCTTTTCTAATAATATTATTAGTGGAACCTTTGTTATCTTTTTATTCTTAGTGTATGTGCCACTAGGGGTTACAGTCAGTTTGCATGCATGCTCAGTCACTTGAGTCATGTCCAACTCTTTGTGACGCCATGGACTGTAGCCCACCGGCTCATCTGTCCATGGGATTCTCCAGACAAGAATACTGGAGTGGGTTGCCATTTTCTCCTCCAGGGGATCTTCCTGACCTAGGGATAGAACCCATGTCTCTTGTGTCTCTTGCATTGCAGATGGATTCTTTACCACTGAGCTACCGGGAAGCCCACTGTCAGTTTATCTATTTGATTGCACTAGGAATTGGTTTTCTATTAAAGCTCATTTTATTTTCATTTAAAGAGGCTAATTTATAAGTTTAATTTTCTTTTATAATTGTGTAGGACATTTACATGTTTCCCGTGTTAAATTTACAAATCAAGTTACTGTCAAAGTAATTTAGCCTGCCCCACCAGTCCACTCTAGTACTCTTGCCTGGAAAATCCCATGGACATAGGAGCCTTGCAGGCTGCAGCCCATGGGGTCACAAAAGATTCGAGCATGACTTAGCAACTAAACAACAACAGTAAAACTACACCAGCCTATATACTTCTTCTCCCTATGGATAACCATTTAAACAATGTGTGGTTTGTCATTCTGTTGTTTATGTTCTGTTCAGTTCAGTTCAGTTCATTCGCTCAATTGTGTCCGACTCTTTGCGACTCCATGAATCGCAGCACGCCAGGCCTCCCTGTCCATCACCAACTCCCAGAGTTCACTCAGACTCGCGTCCATTGAGTCAGTGATGTCATCCAGCCATCTCATCCTCGGTCGTCCCCTTTTCCTCCTGCCCCCAATCCCTCCCAGCATCAAAGTCTTTTCCAATGAGTCAACTTTTCGCATGAGGTGGCCAAAGTAGTGGAGTTTCGGCTTTAGCATCATTCCTATCCCAGGACTGATCTCCTTTAGAATGGACTGATTGGATCTCCTTGCAGTCCAAGGGACTCTCAAGAGTATTCTCCAAAACCGCAGTTCAAAAGCATCAATTCTTTGGTACTCAGCCTTCTTCACAGTCCAACTCTCACATCTATACATGACCACAGGAAAAACCATAGCCTTGACGAGACGGACCTTAGTCGGCAAAATAATGTCTCTGCTTCTGAATATGCTATCTAGATTGGTCATAACTTTTCTGTTAATCTCCCCCAGTAATCTTATGTGGAGTAACTGGAGATCCTTTACTATAGAAACTGATGAGCTGAAATGTTAATCTTGTGGAACAGAGATTTTGTACAATGTTTTAAAAACTATATTTCCTACATCTAGATTAGTGGCCAAGACCTAGCAGGTGATCAATAAATGTATTGAATGAATGAATGCTTATTAGAAACCTGGGATCAGAAGAATGAGAGGATCAAAAATGAGCTCTTTTGAAAAGTTAATCTGACAGCAGCGATTAAGCTAGCATGGACGGAAAAGCTGAAAGCTGGGTCATCAGTTCAGAGGTGCATGTGTGTCTTCTCACTTCTTGGGGTCTTTTCATCTTTCATCCTACAGGAGGCTAGCTTGGGTTCTTTTTCATCCATGATGGTCTTAGGATACCAGTGTAATAAAAGGCAAGCTCCAAGATGCAAGTGTTTCTCACTCATTTCTCTGCTGTGGCATGCTTGCTAAGGTTCTACTGGCCAGAGGAAGCCAGCCATAGTGACAACTCTGATCCAGGCAGTGAAGACTTAGACTAGCTCTTGGAAGGGAAGATTTATGACTCCTTTGAGTTTCCCCATGTGAGACTGGTTGAAACAGATACATGAGAAAGTCATCTGCTTCTTATAATGTTTAGTTCTAGTCCCTTACATGGTTATTAGTTTCAACTTTGTGTCCTTTCTCATGTCCTTTCCTGAAACTTTTTTTTTTAATCCACATAGTTCATTTTGAGTTTCTCATCCGAACCATCCTTGTCTAGTATTTCACTTATAAAAATTTCTTTAGTATCTCTGCTTTTACCTTGGTGATTGCCTTTTAATTATACACTGTTCTTTTTGTTCTCTAAATTCTTTATGTATGCTTCTCCTGAATTCTCCTCTAACTTGGCTTATGTTTTTGGTGGAATATTTGGTGAATTTCAAACAGTACTGGAATCTAAGTTCTCTATAAATAATTATTACTTGAATTTTGGATTGACTAAGAGAACCCTTCTGGAATTCAACATTACCAAACTCTCTTTGCTTCAGTTTCTAGTGGATCTGTCCAATCATGATTTGCCATGTCTAAATACAATGGTTAAAACTTCTCTTGTGGCTCAGCTGGCAAAGAATTCGCCCACAATACGGGAGACCTGGGTTGATCCCTGGGTTAGGAAGATCCCTGGAGAATGGAAAGGCTACCCACTCCAGTATTCTGGCCTGGAGAATTCCATGGACTGTTCAATTCATGGGATCACAAAGAGTCAGACATAACTGAGAGACTTTCAGTTTCACTTTCAAAGCATTCTGGTTAAATTCAGTAGATGACTTGTTTTTAAGTATTTTGGCAATGGGATCAAATCAGTTAAAATAGTTTTATAGTGCTTTTTGAATGACTTTATACATGCAAAGATACCACTATTAAGGCTTGTATGTATAAAACCCTTAATAAGCCATGTGCATGTCTAAGGAAGGGTCTTGCTGTGGTCTGCATAGTAAAACAAAGCAAGCAGCAGAGATTGTGATAATCCAGAGTGTGGATTATCACCCTCCCAATGAGAAAGACCTTGTTGGGAGACCTCCTTTATCATGTTGGAGAAATCTCAAGGAGACTTAGTGGTGAGAGACAGAAAAATAAAGATGAAGGCTAACAGGACAAGTGGGAGAGAGCAGGGTAGGTAGTACAATGCTAGGATAGCAAAATGAACTGCAGCTTCTGCTTTGATTTAGTTTCCATGGGTTGCAGAAGAGTACTTAGAAATCCTCAGAGTAGGAAGAACTAAAGAAGCCCTTTCCTTATCCTTATTGAACATTGCAGAGAAATGTGAAGGCAAATGGTGATGCTGCTGAGAGAAAAAGATTGGGTGGGATCATTCTAGATCCTGGAAGAGAGAAAGAAAGGGAGATGAAATGGAATTCATGCAAAAGCCTCTCCTCTCAAGACCGTGGTGATCTTTGCACCATGGTTGACTAGATCTCTACCCAATTATGGGTGAAGTTTTAAATTCAAATGAAAACTGCCCATAAGGCCTGACTCTAATAAAATTATTTGTGATATGATCCAACATTTTGGTGTAGGATGCTGAGGGTATTAAAAATTGTGGTGGTTTTATTTTTTTTTTTTTTGAATAATGAGAGATTTGTCTGAAGAGTGTCAATTTAGACTAAAATGAACCTCAGAAGTCTAAATCTGTCTCCTATTTAAAAAAAGAACTACAGAGGAGTTAATATGTATATATGGAAAGAAATGAGACTTAGCAGTATGCATAGCAATTCATCAGTGAGGCAGCTACTAGTGCACAGAAGTCTAATAGATGCTGTCATTTTTAATAATTGTTGGAGACTGCTTGTCAGCAGATTGGATTGTTTGTCATAGACATTGACAAACTAAAGTATCCAGATCTTGAACTTATTGCATATGTTTTAAATATTTAGGTAAATATATTATACATGCATGTGTATATTTTTAATGAGATGAATGTTTTCCATTGTTACAAAGTTTCAGGATTTGTCTAATGAGGCCTGAAATCTTTTTACTAAATGGTGGAACTTGTTATGATATTTATATCCCCTAACATCCAATCATCCTGGTTTTAATGAAAATATTTTCCTTAAATATTTTGAAAGTAAAGCATCTTCACTGAATCAAAAGTGACATTTTAATTTGAACTCTTCACTATGGAAAGAGTTTGCAGTCAAAATTTGTCATTAAAAAAACTTGATTAAATGAAAAATAATGATATAGTGGCTTGCTCCTACATGCCTCTGGAGCAGAAATGCTGAAGTTACTATATTTTAATACTTGATTGGCTTCTTTTACTGCCATGCAGGGATTAAGTGGGAGGCAGCTCTCAGTGCAGCTGGAAAAGGCCATGGCCTTAAACTCAGAAGAACTGCATTTAAGATAGAACCTCCCCTGGTGGCTCAGATGGTAAAGAATCTGCCTGCAATGTAGGAGACCTGGGTTTGATCCCTGGATAGGGAAAATCCCCTGGACAAAGGAATAGCTACTCACTCCAGTATCCTTGTGTGGAGAATTCCATGGACAGAGGAACCTGGTGGGCTATAATCCATGGGGCTGCAAAAAGTCAGAGACGGGTGAAGCAACTAACACTTGTCATTTATCAGTGGGATGATTTTGTTAAATAATAGATATATCACAAAGGCTTCAGACAATACTGTATGGCCAAGCATTACATGCAAACTCTTATAGGAATTTAAGATTATTAAGTATATGTTTTATATGTGTTCTAAGAAATGGTCTTGTTTATATTCAGGTTCTTTAAAAATATATTTGTTTCTATATTCTTGTTACAAAAGCAATACATGGTGAAGGCAAAAAAGAAAAAAGAAAATTAAACAATAAAGGAGTAACAGAATCATCTATCATCATTCCAAATAATTATTATCACAGGTTTATATAATTTTATTCTGAATTTTTACCTATGCATTTAAGTTTTAAAAGTATACACTGTTGTTGCTGTTGTTCTTCAGTTGCTAAGCTGTGTCTGACTTTATGCAACCCCATGGACTGTAGTACAGCAGGCTTCCCTGTCCTTCACTATCTCCCAGAGTTTGTTAAAATTCATATCCATTGAGTTGGAGATACCATCCAACCATCTCATTCTCTGCCCTCTTCTTCTCCTTTTGCCTCCAATCTTTCCCAGCATCAGAGTCTTTTCCAGTGGGTCGACTCTTTGCATCAGGTGGCCAAAGTACTGAAGCTTCAACTTTGGCATCAGTCTTTCCAGTGAATATTGGGGGTTGATTTTGTTTGCATTCACTGGTTTGATCTCTTTGAAGTTGAAGGGACTCAAGAGTTTGAAAGCACACATTCTTTGGTGCTCAGCCTTCTTTGTGGTCCAACTCTCACACATGTACATGACTACTGGAAACACCATAGCTTTACCTAAATGGACCTTTGTTGGCAAAGTAATGTCTCTGCTTTTTAATACACAGTCTAGGTTTGTCCAGCTTTTCTTCCAAGGAGCACATGTCTTTTAATTTCATGGCTGCAGTCACCATCTGCAGTGATTTTGGAGCCCAAGAAAATAACGTCTGTCATAATAAATTATAATTTATGTGCCTGCCCTGTTTGCAAGAAAATAAAGTCTGTCACAATAAATTATAATTTATTTGCCTTCCCTATTTGTAGGGGCCTGTGTGGCTCAGTGGAATAGAGTTTTGAACACACTTCCCATCATCTCATTAAGATAATGCAGAAGGACCTTATTGAAAATTTGTAGGGTTCTTCTCTGGAGTAATGTTTGCCTTTAGATTTGATATTTCATATATCCACCTTGCACTTTTTCTCCATTTGCCATGAAGTGATGGGGCCAGATGCTATAATCTTAGCTTTTTGAATGCTGAGTTTTAAGCCAGCTTTTTCACTCTCCTCTTTCACGCTTATCAAGAGGCTTTTTAGTTCCCCTTCACTTTATGCCATTAAAGTGGTATCATCTGAGTATCTGAGGCTGTTGATTGATATTTCTTCTGGCAATCTTGATTCCAGGTTGTGTCTCATCCAGCCCATCATACTGCATGATGTACTCTGCATAAAGTTTTGCCAAGAGAATGCACTGGTCATAGTAAACACCCTCTTCAGCAACATAAGAGAAGACTCTACACATGGACATCATCAGAGGGTCAACACCGGAATAAAATTGATTATATTCTTTGCAGCCAAAGATGGAAAAGCTCTATACAGCCAGCAAAAATAAGACTGGGAGCTGACTGTGGCTCAGATCACGAACTCCTTATTACCAAATTCAGATTTAAATTGAAAAAAGTAGGGAAAAACCACTAGACCATTCAGATATGAGCTAAATCAAATCCCTTGTGATTATGCAGTGGAAGTGAGAAATAGATTTAAAAGACTAGATCTGATAGAATGCCTGATGAACTATGGGTGGAGGTTTCTGACACTGTACAGGAGACAGGGATCAAGGCCATCCCCCCAAAAAAAGAAATGTAAAAAAGCAAAATGGCTGTCTGAGGAGGCCTGGCAAATACCTGTGAAAAGAAGAGAAGCCAAAAGCAAATGAGAACAGGAAAGATATACCCATTTGAATGCAGAGTTTCAAAGAATAGCAAGGAGAGATAAGAAAGCCTTCCTCAATGATCAATGCAAAAAAAAAATAGAGGAAAACAATAGAATGGGAAAGATTAGAGATCTCTTCTAGAAAATTAGAGATACCAGGGGGATATTTCATGTAAAGATGGGCTCAATAAACAACAGAAATGGTAAGGACCTAACAGAAGCAGAAGATATTAAGAAGTGGCAAGAATACATAGAGAACTGTACAAAAAATGATCTTCATGACCCAGATAATCACAATGGTGTGATCACTCTCCTAAAAAAAAATAGAGGAAAACAATAGAATGGGAAAGATTAGAGATCTCTTCTAGAAAATTAGAGATACCAGGGGGATATTTCATGTAAAGATGGGCTCAATAAACAACAGAAATGGTAAGGACCTAACAGAAGCAGAAGATATTAAGAAGTGGCAAGAATACATAGAGAACTGTACAAAAAATGATCTTCATGACCCAGATAATCACAATGGTGTGATCACTCTCCTAGAGCCAGAAACCCTGGGATGCAAAGTCCAGTGGTCCTTAGGAAGCATCACCACAAACAAAGCTAGTGGAGGTGATGGAATTCCAGTTGAGCTATTTTAAATCCTGAAAAATGGTGCTGTGAAAGTGCTGCACTC